>PVKB01006361.1:0-64837 GCA_004027205.1 Ctenodactylus gundi | reverse complement strand
CCATTTTATTGATATGTGTAAGTGAAAAACAAAGTTCACAATGATCTTGGGTACTTTGTGCACACAGAAATTGTGGCAAATTTATAGATCCTTCCCTTCTCTCTTGTTGAACCTCCTCACCCCCATCCCCTCCAGTGCCCTTATTCCCCACATTAAGTTCTGTGAAATAATTGTTATCTTGGATTCTCACATCAGAGAAACCATTTGATATTTCACCTTCTGTTTTGACTCACTTCTCTAAGCATGATGGTATCAAGTTGCCTCCATTTACCTACAAAAGCCTATCATGTGTTACTTTGAGAAGCTTTGTATGCTAGAACTTCCATAATTTCCAGCTGCCCATGAATGGACTGAACCCTCTGAATTGAGCTAAAATTAACCATTCCACCCTTCAGTTATAGATGGCCAATATGGTGTCCCAGAAATGACATGGTAACTTAAGACAGTGTCTGGTGACACATTGCCATCCTAACACTTTTTCTCAATGTTTCATTTACTTCTGGGAAAGTACCTGTAATGTTTGCTCTCAGTCGTTATCTTGATACAGGCTACCTGGGCTTTGCCATAGGGCTTCTGTGTACTGCTTCTGTCGTCTTTTGTGAAAACAACAAAATATCTTCATACATTGATCTCTTAAAATTACTATCAAAACCTTGGTAGATAATTTATTCTAGTCACTTATGATAATGATCTTACACTATTTAGTTTTTGATAACTTGATTTTTTAATTGAACTGGAGAATTTTCATATTCATTCTCTCTGCAGTGTGAAGTCTCGTGTTTTGTATGGTAAGGCATAGGCTTCAATAAATGATTATTTGTAAACAAACTTTGCTTGAGTGGAAGGCTCCTCCACTGTTCGTTTGCACGGCTTCATTTCAGTGCAGCTTGCTTCTGAAACTGTTTGCACCTAGCTCTTAGGCTCCTGAATGCAGGTGTTCACTTTATAAACTTCAAAATATGATAGGTAGAAATTGCTCCAGATATTTTGGCTGGTTTTGCACTGGCAGTTTGTCAGGAAAGACTTTGAGGTTTGGTCTAATAGGAAAAGAACTATTATAGCTGTATTTTTCCCTAATTTGCTCTGAGAACCTGCTAGACTTGTATTTTGTGTTATTGATCTCCGGGAGCTCCAGGTTCATTTTATTTCCATACCGAAACAGGTACATTGTTTTGGAGAGTCCTTGGCTTTAGCTCGTCTATATGTTATTCCATAAAACAGCATATTTTGAGAAGCAACTTTATTATTCTCTGCAATTCATTTTTCTTTTCTGAAAGTATGGATGATACAGGTTGGTGATTTCCTTCACTGTATATTTGCTCTTTCTTGGAAAATAGTTGGATCAGGCCACCCATTTGTTGGTGATGACTACCAGTGTCATCAATCCCCAGCTTCTGACAACCTTTCATCACGTTTGGAATATTTCATTTGAACACAAAACTGCAAACCTCTGTACGACTTGTACCAAATTAGTACCCCACAACTAAGTAGTTGAAGGACTATATAGGCATCTTTAGACAGCTGGCACACTTTTGTTCTGGTCCAAATCACTCTCAGAAAATGAAATATGTATAGTACATCACAGGGTTCAAGGAAGTAAAGGGATTTCTACACTCTCCATTCCTCCACTCAGTGATGATTCTTTACTTAGGCGATGCTACAGGGTTTTGTTGCTTATTTTGTGGCCAGACTTTGAAGTACTTAGGGCAGGTATAGAGACTTACCTTTGTGGGTGAGATGAAGTGTAATTTCTGATTGACTGTTGGATGTTTGATGCGCATTCCCCTGAAAATACCTTCTAGGAAACAATGGAAAAAGAAAGAAGATAACATCTGAAAAGATTTTTCTTTTCTGAGAAAAGAGCATGGCAGGTTATCAGGAAGCTTTAGTGGGTTCTAGATTTGCAGACTGCCACGTTCAAATTTCCCGAACTTGGGCCGTGAAACTGGTTTGTTAGGAAAGTGTCTGCCGTGCATGTGTAAGAGCTGGGTTCCTGGTTCTGCAAAAATACTGCTAAGAAGGGACAGAAAGAAACCTAAAACCTACAAGACATTTTACAACATAGGTAGACATAATTCAAGAAGAAATGAATGTAGAACAGGAGATAGGCTTTCTAGAGACACATGGGACAAATATGAATAACCACTTATAGACAATGTTTTGATGTGATTTTTTTCAATGAATTATTGAGCGGTTTTGGTAATGTTACTGTCCTCAAACATTCTGAGTGCGGTGCCCTACCTCAGAAAGGCTCAGTCGTTAATATGTAAGTATGACCGTATCCACTGAGATAGAGCAACGCGTGATATGTACGACATACTCAGTGGCAACCTAGGTGCACTGAAGTATTGAGTTGTGTATAGAAACATGCTTTACCTAGAGCCCTCTATCCCCTCTAATACCTCGTCTGTGCTGGGTTAGGTCAGGGACCTCTCTAGATGAATTCTCTGACACCGGAAGTAACAACTCCAGTTTCTGAGAGAAAGCTTTCTTTGAGTACTTGGGTGGGGGGGGGGGGGGGCTCAACTTTTTTTTCAGTGTTTTCTGATTGGAAAAGAGTGAGGTCTTTTATCATGCCTGTATTGGTTCCTTCCCAGTTGCTGGGATGACATGCCTGTAACTTACAAATTAAGAGAGGACAGGTTTATTTTGGCTCCCAAACTCAAAAGGTTCCTTTCACATCAGCTGGTGACAAGGCAGAGCATCATAGTGACAGGGCATGGAGGAAGAAAGCTGCTCACTTTGCGGTGACTGGGAAGCAGAGAATAGGAAGAGTCAGAAAGAAAGGGACTAGGGACTAGAGACAGTCCCATGGTGGTGCTTCCTCAGTCACCCAGACACTCCTGAAGTGTGCTTTACTAGTTCCCTGGGGGGGTTTCAAGTCAATAAAGTGGATACGATGGGTAACTTTCGTAGTAATAATAATGGACATCTCTAGCTCTGTAACATTGCCTTTGTCACTAAATTACTACATAACCCAGAAATTATCAAGTGTCTTCACGTAATAGCTTCCCCATATCCAGTGCATCTCCTCTAGGCACTGTGAAACACCTTGTTCAATTTTAGAACAGTGTTGATTAATCTCAGTTACTTTAAATCTCGGGTATTTAATGTCCTTTCTACTCCATTTACCTGGAAGACACTCATTTCTTAGGAAAATATTTGCTATATAAGTCATAATTTATTAGAATTTATTCATTGCACTCTAAATTGTACTTTTTAAGTGATTTGCACATGTTCTGTGGTACTCTATTGATCATAGTAGTAGTCATGTGTAAATTTGAATGTTTGAGCTCTTTGACCTGTTACAGGGCACATGTGACATTAAAAGACAACTTTTGCTGTGTTGGGGGCATTTACGTATATGCAGATGAATGCTTTTCTTGGAGCATCAACATACTGTGCTCAGATGCCCTCCACATCCCTCTTGGACCGCCGCGGGGGTATATCAGAGAAAAGACCTAGCATTTAAGTTTCGGAACAAAAACCTATTATGTACTTCTAGCCTTAATGTGTTTAAATATCCGGATTGAAAGGACAATATGTTTTCAGTCAATTCATGTAGTTCCAATTTATTTGTCTCGAAGGTCAGTTAGCCATCTTGAATGCTGTCCTGCCTGCTGCCTTGCTGTTCTCTTTTATTTTCTCTCTCTTTCTATTTTCTTTCTTTTGTTTGTTTATTTTTTTATTCTTTGTTTTGCAATTTTTCTTTCTTTGCTTTCTTCATTTGCTTCTTTATCCTCATGTTGGAGCTTGAACCCTGGACCTTTACACTGATACACAAACCCACCATTGTTCTTTATTTTATTTATTGGCAATTTTTACATGTGGTTGGTTCCTTTGGTACTTTGGATTAATTTGCATCTTTTTACTGACAAAGTGTTGCACAACTTTCTGTGTACTTGTAATTGATATATCTTCTTTGGTGGAATAACTTTGAGGTCATGCCCCATCATTGAGGTTTTCGGGTGAGGAGGTGAAGGTGAAGTGTCATTGCTGCCTTGATATCTAAGTATTGGATTAGAGGAAGAACGAATCACTTGTTTGTTCATTATTTATTTTCTAAAAATGGGAAAAGACACATAGTAAGGCAATTAGGGACATTTCTTGTCTATGTAAGAGAACACGAGAGAAAGGCTTCATGCTTCGTAGTTGGAAAAAACCACCAGGTGAAAACCCCAGCCTGCAAGTGGACAGCACTGGGGAGGAGAGATGGAGAAAGGCTGTGAGGGGATCTTCGAGAAACTCTGCAGTGGCCCTTCTCAGGAAGAACCCTTGAGTGCCTGTTTGGAGGGTGTGTGACTGGGTTTGGGCCGAGCTGCCCTCCCCCACAGTGCTGTGGGTGGCACCTTACTTCAGAGAGTGGCAGTCTCTGTTCATCATTACCCTAGTCTGATTGGAATAGTGGGAGTCGCTGTGGCGGATGTGATGTCACAGTGGGTGCATTGGAGGGGGCCAGCAACACGGGGAGTGCTGCCTCTGCTAGAGTGTAGGTCTTACCTTAACAACGCTTCCCCCACCTTGCCGAACTAGTTCACACCATCTCACGTGACCTCTCCGAGGTGACTCCTAGGAAGTTAAGATTAGCCTCTCACTGTATTTTCTTTGGAATTCCTCTTAGTATTTTCAAAATAGTTTAACCAATCTTTGAATGAGGTTCTCAATGTAGTTACTTTTACTTGTTGGTTATAGAGTGTTAAATATTTTAATATATAATATATATGTATGTGTGTGTATACACACACAAAAGCACATATACACAGAGCCTATTCTTTCCATTGCTGGAATCTGTTTAACTACTCTCATACATCAACTCCCTCTCCTTTTTAAGGCTTCTCCTGAGCATCACTAGCTCCTCTCATACACCTGAGCTTTGCTACCTGCTGAACAAATCTCTCCGATACAGCTGCAAAAGTGCTGATTTCTCCAAAAACACATTTGAATCCTTTATAGTCCACCAGAATGTGAGGATTTGTGCAGAGGCCATGCAAGATTGCGCTCTTTCTTTATAGTTTTATCATTTTGCTGTCACATTTTGCTTTTACTTTCCTTATATGTCCATTCATAAAAACTGATGGACGCTCCAGTGAGAGGGAGAGGGAAAGAAGGAGAAAGTTGTGGAGAAAGAAAAAAGAGGCAGAAAGAGGAGGAGAGAAAGAGAAAGTCTGAATGAAAGAACACGTGCCAACGAGAAATGTTTTATTTTTTTATTACAGAACGAGACCTAAATCAATTTATGAAGTGGTTTTTAAAAATTGTTTGAACTTGTGAAGCTGCCACCTATACAGCTGTGTACACGTGTCTTCATACGTACGCATAATAGAAGTGTTATTTGTGCAATTAGCTAGCTGTTTCACTTATGGGACTTACGGCAAGTGTGAGTTTAAATTCAAAACAAATTTTTAAAAAACTTTTGTCTGAATTGACTTGCAAATTATATGCTGCCATGTAGAATGTTATCATGTTTTAATCTACCCATGTTCTCACCAGCAACTTGCGTTGACAGGCTCCCCCCCCCCTTTTTTTTTTTTCCCCAGAATCCTGGGCCTTTGCACTGACTTCATCTCGACCCTTTCTAATTGTGAGACAAGGTCTCACTAAGTCACTAGTTTGCCAGGCTGGGCTCTTGTCACTCTTGTTTCAGCCTTCCAGACTGCGGAGATGACAGGTATGTACCACCAGTCCCATCCTGTTTTATTTTGGTGTTATCTGTTATAATATCTGTATAGATTTGCATCATTGTATTTTCAGTTTGCATCTTCACATTGGCTATAAATGTTACACATTTCTTAACACATAACTGTTGCCATCAGACATCTAAAGAACTGCCCATGGGACTGTCCTGGAACCTGTTGTTTTTGATGGTGTTCTTGGAGCCTAGATTTATGGAGAGCGTGCTGGATTTGGGATCTACTAGAGTAGGCTTGGACTTGGGATCTGTTGCAGTTTGAGAACAAGACTTGATATGTATTTGAGGGTACAGAGCCCAGCTCAGAAGAGGACAGACCCTACAGCCTTTGTCTTTGGGTAACAGTTGGGTGTCTGAGCCCGGGGTGTCACTCTAGTGCTAAGACTGAAGTGTCCCCGTGCTTAGGGGAATGAGGATGGTCGTTGGGTTAGCCTGGAAATCTGGCCTTCTGGGAAGACGTGAAATCTTGGGCCAGGGATCCATCTTGGTTATGGGGCAGGTTGGAGGGTTAGTCTGCAGGGATTGGTCTCAAGTCTGGGACTGAGTAGACCTCACAAGTGCTTGGCTTTAATGGGTTGAATCTGATGTTGGGATTGAAGGGAGTCCATCACTCCTCTCATTCCCCAGACTGCACGGTTTCTTTCCATGCTGTGCTACCTAGGGTTGGGGGATAGATGCTGCAAGACTAGGAAAACTATGCCTTCTCACTGTCTTCAGTACTTCTGTGTGTGGTACAGGCACATACTATAATCCTGGACCTGTATTTTTTACTGTTTTTTGTGGTGATTTTTGCAGTTTCCTCTTGTGAAAGAGTGTTTTTGGATGTAGCCAGGTGAGGAAACACTAATACATGGAGGAATTAATGAAGAAGGGCATGAAAGGTATGTACCTCTCAGATGTGTCATTTTGGGGTCCCCACATATGTTGGGAGTATCAGGACCCTGTGTGTGTAACATACCTGGGGAGCATTTGGATGGAGCTGTCATGTATCGCTGTGGTTTTTCTAGTTGCTCCAATGTAAAGGGTTTGAGTTACGCAAATAAAAACATGACTATCCATCTTTAGAGTGTGGTAATTTACAAATGGACAGCCGCATTCTGTGTGCTGGAGGGAGTTATGACACAGGGTACTCACTTGGGCCAAATCTTTTCTGCAAAACTTTCTTACTATAAAGAGTCCAGATACAGGATTTCATGGCTTGTGGGAACCTTCCCCACCGAGAGCTTCACAAGTTATCTACTTGGATCTAGAAATAGCCTGAACGACTTTGAACAACTTTAGAGTTAGGCCTATGACTTTTCTTTCTCTCACCCTTTTTATTCACAGACATGAATGGTACTTGACATTTTATTATCTAAGAAGTTCTCCTTTTTGTTTGTAGATGCTTGTGGTTCACAATAATTATATTGAAATTGTAGGCTTGTTCCATATACATATCTCATCTTACTTCGCCCTTCCCTGTCCCCTTGGTGCATTCTTCTCCATCTCCTTCTTCTGATCCCTTTTTCTTTTCCGCAGAGTAATTTCATTGGCTTCCCTAAAAAAGTGCTATACTCTTGATCGTGTATAATTCAAGTCAGTTAAATGGGTATATTTCATCAAAGCATTCTAGAAGTAAAGGGTGATTCTACACTCTTCATCTGTTCATCCAGTAGCTCTTTGTTTCTTTGAGAAAGTTATGTCAGTTTGTCTCTTGACTTGAGGGAGGACTTAAGAAAGTAACTGAGGTGGAATGACATAGGCCTTTGGACTATGAGACCAGTTTGATGCTCTGGAGAGCAATCATAATACCTGTGAGATCTGTGAATCAGCCTACTTCCTAAAGCTGTTGGCAGTTCTGGTGCAGGTCTGCCAAAAATGTAAAAAAATGCAAACCATCCACAAAAGGAAGTGGATATAACTCCAGAAGGAATGACTGTAGAGGAAAATGGGATGGATTTCCAGAGACGCTACAGAATGAAAATCTTTTCAAGGTGATTTTGAAAAGGAGTGACCGAATGTTGACAATGCCCCCATCCTCAGGCATGCTGTGTGGGGTACTCTACTGCACAGACTTTCAATCATATATATCTAAATATTCTTGTCTGTGGAGAAGAGTGACACACGACACATACAACATATGGTATGGCCTTACAGTTATATTGGAGTGTTTAGGAGCATGGAGAAGTCAACCTCCCTAGAGTGCAGGTGTGCTCTCTGTTCCCCTGCCCTGTTCTGGGCTGGCTCAGAGACCTTGCTACTTCAGTTCTCTCAGGTAAGATGATGGTACCCAAATTGCCAGGAAAGGCTTTCTTTGACTTCTTCAGGACTCACATTTCTGTTTCATGTTGTATGGTTGAACTGAGAAGAAGTCTTTTCCCATTCCTACAGTGTTTCTTTATGCCTTTGGAGTACATTTGGTTGTCATATAATTCGTACCCTACTCTAAACCCTAAAGATAAGAAAACGTTGTCACATATTGCTGTCCTGTATCATTTTCAAGACTTACCCTTCTCACTACCTCAGTATCCTTTGAGTATGAGACTACTGTAATACATAGTCCCAAATAGTTTACTCTTAGGTATGAAGATACTTCTTTTTTCACTTATGAACATTTGTAAGGCAATTTACACAGGGAGTGAGTTGGAGTTTTAGACATGCCCCCATGCTCAAGCATTCTGTGTGGTACCCACCTCCAGAGAGTTTCAGTCATTTATAATTAAATACAGATGAGATCTCTAAGAGACGGTAACACATGACATGTACAACATATTGCAATAGCATCTTGAGGACTCTGCAGTGTTTAGGTCAACTTGCTTTCCCTAGACCGCGGGTGTCCCAGGAAGGACCTCCCCTGCAAGGATCTGGTCAGAGAAGGTTGTTCACGAATTCTCTGAGACAAGATTTCACAATGGAACATCCTAAGCTCAAGCTTTCCTTGAGTCTTTGGGGATTCACTTCTTTCTCAGGTTGCATGACTGTAATGGGGAAGAGTCTTTTTCTGCGGCCGTGGTGTTTCCTTCTGTTCTGGAAGCGTATTTTCTTTCTACAGGACTTACATCCTACCCTGAACTTCAAAAATGTTAAAGTGTTATCACATATTGTCTTCCTGCACCGTTTTCACGACTTATCCTCTGTGATCCTAAGTACTGTTTGTATCTCAGACTTCTGTGTGTTCTCGGACATAGAGGATAACTCTTTTTCATCTATCTTAAAGATAGATATTCTTTTGGAAATGTGTTTCC
The DNA here is from genome assembly GCA_004027205.1 of Ctenodactylus gundi. Lineage (NCBI taxonomy): Eukaryota > Metazoa > Chordata > Mammalia > Rodentia > Ctenodactylidae > Ctenodactylus > Ctenodactylus gundi. The sequence goes on along the minus strand of PVKB01006361.1, from coordinate 55,924 downwards.
TCTCTAATGTTTGTTGAGCTCTAAATCAGAACTTTGATACGTTTCTGTTGTTGTTACTTTTTTTTTTTAATGCATGAGTCTTTTGTTATAGTCCTTCCTCAGCGTTTACTTCCTAATCCAAGCAAAGTAGAAAAGGTCTGAGAATAGGGCATAGAGGAGAGGTAGGAGAGAGTGAAAGATTGAAAGACTGAGAGAGACAGTGCCACAGAAAGAGGAGCTTAAATAGATCCATACATTGATTTTTTTTTTTAGAGGATAGTATTTCAGTGACATGTTAAGGACATGTAAACTGTTTCTCTGTGTTAGTAAGTATAAATGGAGCTAATTCTATAGTTTTGGTTTAAAGGTTTCTCGTTTAATCAAGTTGATTATAGTTTATTATTATCTAAGTGATAAGTTGTTACTGTAATCACATTTCAACATCTTTAGTAGACTAAGGAGAACATTTTTTGTAACGTCCTTGCTTCTAAAATAATCTCTTTTTTGAAGATGTCTGCGGTGTTCGTTTTAAAGTCCTTTGGAGTAACATGACCCGAGATAATGATAATAAGCTTGTGATTTATATTCTCTTGTTTTCTTCCTGTATGGGATAAATTTTCTTTTCTCTTAAATACCTCAGAATTTTTTCAAATGCTTAACACATTCGGATATTATCATAAATGTCTTGTGATTCCTTTCACCCTGAGATTATTTAGCTTTTGTTATCTATTTTGTAAGTCTTCATAAATGATAACACTATTAGTTAATTTTTCCCTGCAGTTTGAAGTCTCCTGTGTTCTCTAGTATGGTGTAATCTTCACTGTATGGTCACGATGAGATAAAGACAAGCCAGTGGGTTTCCTGAGACTCTCTTCCAGTGGATCTTCTGTTCTGCTGTGCTGCCTCCGACTGACAGTGTGTGTCTAGTCCTTAGCGGCCACATTCCCAGTGAGTATTATGTAGGTTTCAAAATGTCATAGCACAAATTGTTTCAGATGTAGATGTAAATATTTTGGTTGCTCTTGCAATGTCGGATTTTGAGAACTGTTTTGGGCTTTATTTTTCTTTTGTCCGGAATATACTTAGGGCTGTATTTTGCCTTATTGTTTCTGATAAACAGTCGGAGGTATGTTTAACGTTGGTGTTCTCAGGGCCTCCAGCATCATCTTTTCTCAGCCCCCAAAGGTTCATTATCTTACTGGACATGTTGAACTTCCCCATACACTGTTAGAAGTAAAATCCATATTTTAGGACAAATTTTTAATGTCTGTAATTCACGAGTCTTTAAAAATAGGTAATGTCTTAGGATCGCCTATCTGGAATTGAATTATGGGGAGTGGTCTACTTTTCTCGCAGTGTTCTTTATGAAGCATGAATGATTATATCATCAGATTTTCAGTCACTCATAGTTAAATATGATTGAAAGCTCTCAGAGACAGAGTGCACAATATATTGAAGTGGCATCCTAAGTATGTTTAGGTCCCTGTAGGAGCCTGCTTTCCCTGGACCACGGGTGTTGCTTATTGTGTGGTCAGTAGTTGCAGTACTTTGCTCAGATGTAGGGAATTACCTGTATTGGTGTGGTTTCATAAAATCTCTGGTTGGCTGCTGGATAACTGATATGGAAATCCGCTTGCTAATGCCTTCTAGGTAGCAATGCAAAAAGAAGTACAGTCTGCAAAGATAGTTCCTCAGTGAGAAAAGAACATAGCAGAATAGCAGAAAATTCTAATGGTTTCCAGACCTGAAAACTGCCACATTAAAAACTTTAAACCTTAGGCCATGGGAATGGCTTAATGGCAGAGTGTTGGCCTAGCATGTGAAAGACCCTGTCATCTGTCCCCAGTATGGCAGAAATACTGCCTGAAAGTAAAGAAAGAACTTAGAAGACTACAGGACAATTTCACAGACTGACCTAATTCACGAAGAAGTGAATGTAGAGCAGGAAGGGATGGAATTTCTAGAGATCCTTGAGCGATAGGAGTGACCACTCACAAAGAGAAAGTATTTTTGTTTTGATTTTTGAAGTGAATAATTGAGCGTTTTTGGTTGTGCTGCTGTCCTGCAGCGTGCTGTGTGTGGTGCTCTGGCTCAGAGATACCCAGTTATTCACGTGGAAATGTAATTGGGTCCTTTGAGAAAGAGCAACGCATCATGTGTACAACATACTCAGCAGCAGTCTAGGTGCAGTGTATTGTTGAGTCACATATAGGAACATTCCTTTAACTGGAGCTCTCTTTCCTTTCTAATACCCTTGTCTGTGCTGGGCTAGGTCAGAGAACTTTCTGGATGAATTCCCTGGCACAGAAAATAAACACTCCAGCTACTGTCTTTGGGTTCTTGGGGCATTCATATCTTTTCTCTGTTGCCTGATTGAAACAGAGAGAGGTATTTTACCATGGCTGTATTGGTTCCTTCCCATTTGCTGGGACAGCATAGCTCACGCTCACTTGTTAATAGAGAAAGAGATTCCTTTGGCTCCCAGAGTCAAAAGTTTCCCCTCACAATCAGCGAGTTACAAGGCAGAGCATCATAGCGGAAGGATATGGAAGAAGAAAGCTGCTTACTTCTTGGTGGCTGGGAAGCAGAGAAAGGGAAGATTCAGAAAGGAAGGAATTAGGGACTAGAGACAGTCCCATGGTGGTGCTCCCACAGTCCCCCAGACACACCTTGAAGTGTGTGTTACTGGTTAGAGGCTCTCAAGCCAGTCAAATTGATACTGCTTGTTGACTGTCACTATTACCATGGTGGCCGTCTCAACTCCTGCAACACTTTTTCTTCTATGCTGAAGTGTAACATTCCCCAGATGTAATAAAATAACCTTATGTTACTCACAGTTATGTCAGGTCCTTCTTTATGCACCTAGGAGAATTTTAGTTTTCTACAAAAGTGTCTGCTGTATAAGTCATAATTTATCAGAATTTGTAGGTACTCTACCGAGTATAGTAGCGATTATGTTTAGTTTTAAAGGAGTGATCACTTTGAGTGGCATATTTCATGCCACTCACATTCGACGTTTGTAAGAATACTGTAGCGACACTGGGAACATTTACTTCCGTGCAAGGGAGTGTTTTCCTTAGAACATAGATATGCTACCTTTGCTTGTTGTCCACCTCCATGTTGGTGTACCTCAGAGAACTTGCTTTCAGGCTTGAGTACAGATAAGACCTAGCAATTTATGATTCTGGCCAAAAATCTACTGTGTTCATCTAGGAGGAATAATGTTAAGTTGCCTAGTGAAATGAGCAAATGGCTTTCACGCATTCATGTCGTTCTTATTTATTTGCATTGAAAGCTTAGTATCTGCCTAGCTAGCCTTCGTCCCTGCTTTCTTTCTTTTCGTCTTGCCGGGTACTCATGTTTTGACCCAGGCCCTTTTTATTGATACAGGACCCCATCTATTTTATTAGCAATTCTAGTATGTATTCAGTTCTTTAGTGATGGGAGTTTAACTTGTATCTACTTACCAAACAAGTGTTGAACACCTCTGTGTATACTTGTAATTCATGTATCTTCTTTGAAGAAATGACTTTAAGATCATGCTACATCTTTATCTGGTTCTTTCTTACTGTTGAAGTTAATGTATATTTTATGTCATATATTATATATTTTATATATTTCTAATATACCTCTGACAGAAACATGAACTGTATATATGTTATCTGCTTGTTTTATTTCATTATCTGAACGGTGTTTTGCGCATAGCAAATACTTAGAATTTTAAAAATAAATTTGTCATTTTTCATTTTATGGGTTATTCTTCTTAAATTATATCTAACTTTTTAACTTCCGGTGTTGTAAGTTGTGGTTCACCGTTTGTCTTTTTACATGTTAGATTTGTTCCCACTGATTACGATAACTCCACCGTCTGCTGAAACTTTAGCAGTGATCTTTAAAGAGTAGTGGTGAGCCTCTGAGTGACACCACTTTTTTAGCAGTGTAATGCATGATAGTTGTGTATTATGATATGATGTTATTGCGTCTTTGGGGAAAGAACCCCCAGTACATGATCAAGTGGGAGAAAGCCAATTTGGGATATAGTACCGTCAGCCTATGAAGCCCCAGTAGAACCTTCAGACTGGTAACAGGTCCTGTGGAGGAAGGATGCCTCTGACCTCCCACCACATGCACCCGGTATCTAACCTCAGCTCCACAAACCTCAGAGTGGGAAAGAAGAGTAAAACTGTGGTTTGTGACTCCTAAGAGAAGGTTGTACCAGCTGACTGGAGGTGGGGGGAGGGAATGCTATAGCATAGTGTTCTGTTTCTAGTATTCACTCACTCTACTTTTATTTCTGTGTTTTAGTGTGCTGTTCTCAGCTTTTTTTAAGGAAAGTACAACAAACTAGTTCAAGGGCACATAAAAATGTGAAATTATGCTCTAATTATCTTGCAGCAAACAACTAAGGCAGCAGTATGTAGCTTTCCCTGATTCTGGCAATATTTTCATGGCAAGTTGTTCAGTCCAAGGAATTCAATGGGCTTTTTCAACTCCAAGTTGTGAAAAGGAAAATGAATGAGTTTGTACTCCAGGCCAGTAGCCACTGACTATTCTCCCACTCCACTCTTTTACTTTGTGGGCTTTATATGTTTTTTTTGTTCCTTCTCTAATTCAGAAATGGAGGTATGAAACATGTACAGAGTGATTGAGGTCCTAGGGTGTTTGTTGCTTAACTGTTGGAGTAGAAGAAGGAGGCAAATTACTTATTCATGTATTATTTATTTTATAAAAATAGGGAAAGATATACGGTAAGGCATTTAGTGATGTTCCTCATCTATGTAAGAGATCCTGACAGAAAGACCTCATGCTTGCTATTTGGAAAAAAGGACCACATGAAAACCTCAGCCTGTGAGCAGATAGCACTCAGATATGGATATATGGAGATAGGATATTGGGGTATCCTAGAGAAGACATGTAGTGGCCTCTCCCAGGCAGAATCCTTGAGTGCCTGTTTGGAAGGTGTGTGACTGGGTTTGGGCCGAGCTGCCCTCCCCCACAGTGATGTGGGTGACACGTTACTTCAGAGAGCGGCAGTCACTTACTGTTCATCACGACACCAGTGAGTAATGTGGGTCACTGTGGCAGATATGATGTCACAGTGGGTACATTGGAGGGAACCAGCTGCATGTGGAGTGCTGTTTCCCCTAGAGTGTAGGTGTTGCCTTGACGCTTTCCCCACCTTGCTGACCTAGTTGACACCATCTCACAGTACCTCTCAGAGAGGACTTCTCTCTCAGATACAGAAAATCATGCTTTCTTCATTGGCTGACAAAGTGCTCAGTTTTTTTGAAAATACACTTGAATCTTTTGTGGAACAACAAATATAAATATTTTGTGTAGCACAGAGAAAGTTACACTCTTAAATTAGTTATATTGTTTCACTATTACATTTTTAAGTTAAATATTGTCTTAGTTACTTTTTGTCAATGTGACTCGACATCTGACATCTATAATTTTGCGGAGGAAAGGTTTATTTTGGCTCATAGTTTCAGAAAGTCAGTCTCTTCATGGGTGTGTGTCTGGGAAATGGTAGAATCACGTGGCAGGGCTTGTAGCCAACCATAGACCTAGATCGTTATGACACGGCAGAGCGTAGTTATGTCTTGGAAGAAAGGAAGAACTAGCACAAACCCCTTCATGTGAAGCCCTAAGCATCCACCACTTAAGAGTGAGGCCCGTCTTCCCATTGGTACACAGTGAGCATGGGTACATGAGGCTTTGGAGGAACACTTCAGATATAAACCGCAGCAGTCTCTGCCCTGGTCTCCATAAGACTCATGTCTACCTCCTTATACAAAATACATTTATTCCTTCTCAAAGAGTTGCCAAAATCCTTACAGTTTCAGCACTGTTAAAAAGTTCAAGTCCAAATTCTCTTGAGTGAGTAAGGGAAAACTCTGAGCTGTGAGCCCCACAGAACCAGACTTAAGGACTTCCAACATACAGTTGCAGATAAAATATGGTCTCCATCTGAAACTTTTTGAGCCTGGCCTTTCCATTCCACACTTTGATCAACATTCTGGTCTTCTGAGCCCCAACCACAATCTCCTATCAAACTTGGCTTGAAATACACCAAGTTTTCTCAGCCACCATGCTCAAACCTTCCTAACTCTTCTGCCAACACTTCCACAGGCTTCCAAACCATTTGGTCAGGTGAAGCCACAGCTACGACCACAGTCCTATTACCAATTTCTGTCTTTTTTTTTTTTTTTTCCTCTGTAACTCAGTAGTTGACATCCACAGCTTTAGGGAGGAAAGTTTTATTTACCTCACAGTTTCTGAAAGTCATAATACGCTCAAAGTTTGGGGATGGGAAATGGTGGAATCACAAAGTACGTCGGGGGCTGGAGCCAGAGCATGAGATAGTCATGGCATGGCAGAACAGAGCCGGGTTGTGGAGGAAGGGCAGAACCAGCACATGCTTTTCCAGATCAACCCTAAGCAACTAACCCTTACTTCCAGGCCCCATCTCCCAACAGTACACAGTATCTGTAGCTCCATGAGGCTTTTGGAGGACGTTCCTGATCTAACAAAAGCATACTTTTAATTTTTGCTGTTAATTTCCTTACAGCTCTTCTTCATAAATAATGTGAGCACTGCAGTGAGAAAAGAGGGAAAGGAGGAAAAAGGTGGAGAGAAAGAAGGAAGGAAGGAAGAGGAAACGATGGAAACAAGGTAAGAATGCAATAGGACACAAGCCAATGATAAGTTGCTTTGGTTTTTTTTTTTTTTTTATTACTGAGTAGGACAAAGTCAATGGAAAATTTAATTTTTTCGTATTCCTAGAAATCTTGAATGAAGCTACCGTTTATACAGTTTTACGCAAAATCTGTGTGTGTTGGTGTGTGTGTGTGTGTGTGTGTGTGTGTGTGTGTGTGTGTGTGTATTTACAACAGAAGTTTTCTTTATGCAACTAGTTAGCAGTGTCAGTTGTGGAATTTTAGGCTAGTGCGAGTTTAAATTTTAAAGAAACTGAAAAAAAAACCTTTTTTTTTTTGGTGAGAATTCACCAAAAATTTTATGCTGCCTTGAAGACCTTATCACATTTTTCTCTACCATAATTCTCAGCAAAACCTTGAAATTCATGAGTTAAGCTATTTTTTTGAGGTACTAGGATTGAACCTAGTGCCTTCACGCAGAAATACATCTCCAGCCCATTTTAATTTTGAGACAGTGTTTTGCTAAGTAGACAGATTTACTGTGCTGCCTAGGTTTGGGGGATAGATGCTGGGGAGCAAAACTATCTCTCCCACTCTCTTCACTTTTTTTTATTATTCTTTATATGGTATGTTCATGTGCTGTAATATCTCGTGTGTATTTCTTTTTGTTTGGAATTTTGTTTTATTTTGTGAAGGAATTTTCTTACATATATCAGGCAAGGGGACACTCATGCAGAGAGGCATGAAGGAGGGAAAGCAAGGGAAATGTGTATATCAGAGATACTTTTTGTCATCTTGGGTGCCACACATGCTCTAGATGCAGCAAGTGACTATGAATGTAATGTACGTGGAAAACATTTTGATGGCAGTGTCATGTGTAACTGTGTTTCATGTAGTACTGCACACTAAAGAGAGCCAATCACGTGTAAAATAGTGTGAATGGCACTCTCTAGTGTGTCGTAATTCATAGATGTACAACCACATGCTGTGTCCTCAAGGGAGCCTCCACACAAATGTAGTCACTTTGGCCAAGTCACTATTCCTTCAGAAGTTTTTGTCTGCCTCTGTAAACACCTGACCTGGCATTTAAGGGCTTGTGGGAAGCTTGTCATCCAGGAGCTCCGAGAGTTGACTACTTTGGTCTAGAAACAGCCTGAATACCTTGGGTGGAGATTTGAGTTAGGCTCTTAGCATGGCCTTTGGCTTTACCTTTTTCTTCACATGTATTGAGGACACTTGTCATTTTTAGAACCATGAAGTTCTTCCCTCTTTTTCATTGGTATGTGTTTATGATTTACAGTAATTATATTCAACATGGGGAATTGGTGCATGTGCACGTCTCATCTTAATATGTTTTCCTTGCTTTTCCCCGCCCTACTCTTTTTGCCACTTTCTTTCACTGATTTCCCTCCTGTCTTCACCAAGCCTACCTCCATGGGGTCTCTAAATACCTGGTACACTGTCAATCACATGTAACTCGAGTTAGTGAAATGAGTGTTATTACATCACACCATTCGAGATCTAAGGGTGGATTCTACACTCTTCATTGTTCATCTCATAGTTATTCTCCTTTGGGGGACTTTGAGGAACTTATGTCAATTTCTTACTTGATTTGGGATAAGGAAATGAAGTAAATCAGGTGGAGTTACTTAGACACTTGGGTGATGAGACTAGTATGGCAAGATAGAGAGAAATCCTAGGTATCTGGGACATCTGTAAATCTGTCCACCTGTTAAAGTTATTTCACAGCCATGCAAAAAAACCAAAAACAGATGATCTAAAAAAATACAGGACGTCTTCAAAATCAAGTGGATGAAATTTCAGAAATGAATGTAGAAGAAAATGGGATGGATTTTCCAGAGGTCCTACAGACGGGAAAAATTTTAAAGTGGACTTTGAAAGGGAATGACTGTTATTGACAATGCTCTTGTCCTCAGACACATTGTGTGTGGATTTTCAGTCGTATATCTGTAAATATGCTTGGAGTCAGTGCAGAAGAGTGACACATGACACATACCATGTATGCAGTTGCCTCATTGCGTTGGAGTGCCAAGCATGGAGTAGCCGCCTTCCTGAGAGCACAGATAGACTCTTCTCTTGTGCCGAGCCTTCTGCTTGATTTCTCTGAGGCAAGGTAATGGAACTCAAGTTCTCAGAAAAGGTTTTTGCCTTCTTTGGTATGCATTCTTTTCTTTCCAGAGTTGCCTCGTTGAACTGGGGAGAAGTGTTTCCCCAGCACCATGATGTTTCTTTTTTGACTTTGGGGAATATTTCTTTTCATATAATTCAGACCCTTCCCTAAACCCCAAGCATGTTAAAATCTTCTCATGTACTGCCATCCCTTACCACTTTCAAGACTTTTTCTTCAGACAATCTTAAATACCTTTTTGAGTCTTACACTGTTAGCCTACACAAACCTAAATATTTCTCACTCATGTGTAGAACATTCTGCTTTTTCTTCTTTCAGGGAGGTATGTGTTACTTTGGAAATAAATTTGCTTTCCGCATCACTATCTCAGTTTGTGTCTTGATCCCTGAAATAAACTCTAGGTATTTTTTGTTATTGTTACTGTTTTTTACATTATATATCTTTTCTTGTGATATTTTCTAGCGTCACTTCCTACTGAAAATAATTGGGAGAAAAACTGAGGAGGAGCATAACAGAAGAATGACTGAGTGACAGTGCAGGACAGCAGTGTCAGAGAAAGAGACGAAGGAATTGAAAAAGATGAGTATCTGGGTTGTTCTCATTACTGAGTCATACTCTGGTCACTTGTTAAAGGCAGTTGAAGCATTTCTTTTCATTTGTAACAGGAATGGTCTTAACTCTATATTGTTGTTTATGGTAAATGTGCTTAACCAGCTTTCCTTCTACTATCTTATTGATGAAAAATCTCATTTATGGAGGTAAATTGGAAAGTTCTTACATGAACTTTTCTTCAAATGACTGTGACAATTTTGGCCACCATGACCATTGCTACGCTACTCCTCTTACTATATTCATATTTCCACTGCTTTAAAAAATACGATGTCAGTATATTTTTATAATCTCGTCTTTCTATTTTTAGCAGTGTGGAACTTGAAATTAAAATTATTAAAGTAGTTTTGACAGGGTTGGTTTAGTTTTTTCTAAGTTGCGCTTTCGCTACTAAAATTATTAATTTTCAATGTGTGAATATAGTGGACCAGGTTTTCTCAGCTCCTTGAAGATGTCACATCACTCTTTTGATACCTGGATCTTTCATGACATGGAAACTCCTCATTTTTTTTATGAGTGCTTTTTTGTGATGAATGGCTTTTCTGTTGTAGCTTTCACCATTGTACTTGACTCAACAGAATGACCCTTCGATCTTGCCATTAGCATCAGTGTATAATCATTCTGTTTCTCGTTTTTTCATGCATAGATTTTTTCCACCGTGTTTGGGAAGTTTTCATATATTATGTCTTCGAGGTTTTTTTCTCTGACTCTTGTGTCTGTCACGATCCTACTGTACACATTTTCCTGTGCTTTCTCTTGTGCCCCTTTTCTCTGAGTTTCCTTATTTTTACGACTTCATTTTAATCCCCGTCCCTTATAAAGCTGTATCATTCACACCACTTTTTCAGTTAGTCATTCTTCATCCTGTAATCCAAACTTTAATACCAATCCTCCTATTAATTTCTTCATTGAAACTTTGTGCCTTTAATCCAGAATATTGCTTTAGTGTGTGTGTAGCACTGGATATTGAACCCAGTAAATTTTACAGTACATTTTTTTTGCACTTTTTCTGTTTCTGGTTTTCGTTTCGTGTTCCACTGTGTATCCCAGGCTAGGATTGAATTAATGGTCCTCTTGCCTCAGCCTCCTAACTCACATGGATTATATGTGTGGGGAAGCATGCCTAACTTTAGAACAGTCTTTTTGTAGACAGGGTCTTGCTTTGTAGCCCAGGCTGATCCGGAGCTCACTATGTAGCCCAGGCTTGGACTCAGGTCAGTTTTCCTGCCACAGCCTCTGGAGTGCTGGGATTACAGTTGTGTAGCACCACGCCTTGTTTTATGTGATGTTAGGGAATCAAACTAACAGCCTTGCCCTTACTAGGTAAGTACTTTGACTGCTATAGAGAAGTCTTATTTTAAATACTTATTTTAGGATGAGCCTGTCTGATGTTGCATTGCCATCATACTGTTACTCAATGTTTTATTCAATTCGAATGTCTCTGTCATGTTCGCTGTGTTTTTCTACAAATACTAGATTTCTGAGTCTTCTCATTGAAAAAGTTCTGAAAGTTTTCTGTCTTGTCTTGTATATAAGGGATACATTTTCCTCAACCATAAGTATCTTTTGAAAATCTTTGATGACAGTTTATTCTGGAATATGCTATGTGTGGTAGTTGTCTCCAGAGATTTCCAGTAATTGATAATTAAAATATGATTAAAAGCTCTAAGAGACAAGCACGTGACACATAACAACATACTGCAGTGTTGTAATGTTTAGGTCCCTGCACCTTGCTTTTCCTAGAGTGCAGGCATCCCACCCAAGGCCCTATGCTGTGGGGAGTTGGTCAGGGAAGGCTGAGACAAGAATTCACAATGCAACATCCCGGGCAAAAGCTTTCTTTGAGGTCCGAGGGGCTCACATCTCTCTTTACAGTGTTGCTTGATGTAAGAGGGGAAAAGTCTTTTCCTGTGGCCATGTTTGTTTCCTTCTGCGTTGGAAGTTCATTTCTTTTCGGCAGGATTTATACCCTACCGTGAGCCCCAAATATGATACAGTTTTTTTATGCATTGTCTTCCTGTACTGTTTCCAAGATTTCTCCTCGTGATATGTTCAGTACCCTTTTAGGTCTTAGACCTCCAATTTACGCTGTTTATCATCTATCTTAAAGATAGCTATTCATTTAGAAATATGTCTAAATTCTAAGGTATTATTTGAGTTTGCACCTTGAGACCTAAATCAAAACATTTGATATATTTTTGTTGTTGCTGTTTTTTAATGAATGTGTCTTTTATTGTCTTTCCTCACAGTGCACTTCCTTATGCACAACGTAAGTAGAAAAACTCTGAGATGTGGAAGTGGAGGACAGCAAGGGGAAAGTGTGAGATGGTGAGCGTCAGAGACATACAAGGTGTTCAGAGACACCACTGTCCTGGTTCTCCTTCATAAGGAATAATATTCCGGTCCCATGAAAAGGCCTTGTGAGTTGCTTCTATTTATTAGTATACATAATACAGTGTTGGTTATGTCATGCATGTTTAAGCAGTTGTCACTTTACTATGTAAATAGCTAGAAATTGTATTTGTGGTTCATGTGCTAAAATTAATTTAAAGGTGATTATAAGAACTGTTGTTCAAGAGGGTTTTAATAACTTTATCACCATGAACCATATATATCAGTGTTACACATACCCAAATTCTGATGAGTTTGTCATATTGGTGAATTTTTAGTGTGTTTATGTTGCACATTGTAGCAAGTATAGAGATGCATCATTCTTGATTTTACTTGCTTGTCCTTACTGTCTGAAAGTATAAACATTTGCTTTATATACTTAATTTCTACTCATTTTTTTCTTCAATGAATTCTCTGTGTATATATTTTATATTTAATCAAACTGTTTAATTAAGTGAAGAGTTTTTATTCCATTTCAACTTCTTTGCAAAATATGGCTTAACTTATTTTTTCCAATTCTTGTTAGCAATATGTGGTATGAAAAAGTATTTTGACCTAGTATGATTTGTTTTTTATATTTTATAATATTATTTCTATAATTTTTATTCTTGAGTATATATATTGGTTGACAGATTGTCTTTCAGCACATTGTTTATGCTATTTCACTGTCTTTGGTGGTGAATTACTCATGAAACACAAGCTGTTAATGTTTTTGAGTGTGTTTTATCTAACTAATTCTTTTCTGCAGTATCTTACAATGTTCTCTGTTTATATCATGCATCGGATTGCCTTCTCTCTCTCTCTCTCTCTCTCTCTCTTTCTCTCTCTCAAGATGTCTTTTGCATTCCACTTTGGGTTTCCTGATAATTACCTGTATAGATTAATATTTTACACCTTAATTAAAAGGTTCTCAACTACTATAAGTTGGAGTAATTTTCTCTGAACCTTTTCCTAATTCTTTGTCTTTGTAATACTCGAATTATACATGTTTTCTCGTGACTTCTCATATTCTTCTTTGTCTGAGTCCCTGCTAAATGTTATTTCATTTCACTCTTTTTTTATAAGCTTGTTATTTTCAATAGTTTCCCAGCTACACATTCTTTATCCCACATGTTGAAATTTAATATTGATGCCCCCTCTTAATTTCTTTATTTAAGATGCTGTCCCTTTAAACTTCAGAATATTCCTTTCGTGTGAGTGTGGTACTTGGGGTTGAACCCAGCATGTTCTGTACCAAATCCTGTTCCCTTTTTTGTAGCTCAGTCTCTGTGTAGCCAAATTTAAGAAAGAACTTACCATCCTTTTTCTCACCTTCCAATGTAAATGGGACTCATATTGTTCGCTGGTAAGCCAAACTCCAAACAGTTTTTTTTTTTTTTTTTTTTTTAAGTAAGTGTCTGATTAGGGATGTGGAAGGTTCCTAAAAGTCTCATATAATTGGATATTGTGGAATGTCTGTGAGTTTCAGATGTTTCGAGAAGAGGCCTGGTCGGAAGGCACAGATTGCTGAGGTGGGCATGGAAGGACATACTCATCCTGGCTTCTCACCTGCCCTGGTTGGTTGTACTGTGATTCCATGAGCAGCTCTTCTCTGCTGGATCCTACCACAGGTGTCAGCTGCCCACTAATGGATGGAGTCCTCTGAACTGTGAGCTAAAACAAACCTTTCCTCCCTTACGTTGTGGATGTGCACTATGGTGTCCCAGAAATGAAAGGTAACTAAGGTAGTGTCTGGTGATGCGCTGCCATCCTAACAGTATTTCTCAGTGTTGCGTCCACTTCTGTTAAAGTGTCTGTAATGTATACTCAGTCTTCATCTTGATATTTGTCATCTGGGCTTTCTCTCTTCAGGATTCTCTGTGTTGCTTCTATCTCTTTTACTTCTGTATAAAGTTCACAGTTTCTTCATTCATGTTTTATAATTATCAAAATTTTAAATGATGAGTTTTCGTAGTCATGCTGGATAATGATTCCCTCTCTAAGTTATTAGTTAGGGTTTTTTGTTTTTCCTCTTTGTAATGTTTTTCACTGAATTGGGAATATTTTATGTTTGTTTTCTCTGCAGTGTGAAACAGAAGTCTCATGTCCTTCATAGTCAGGCATGAACTTCAACAAATTATTATTTGAAAACAAACTTGGATGTAGCGGGATGTAGTGGGATGTTTCTTTCTATGGTTTCATTGTAATGGAGCTTGCATCTGAAACTGTTTACACTTAGACCATAGTCTCTTGAATGCCAGGTGTTCATTCTAAAGAGTTTCAAATGTGATAGGTGGGAAAAGCTTCAGATATTTTGTTTGTTTTTGCCCTGGCAGTTTGTGAGGAAAAACTTTGCAGTTTGTTTTGATAGCAAAAGAACTTGTAGTATCTCTACTGTTCTGTGGTTTGGTCAGATACTGTAATTTATCTTACTGGTCTGAGGGAGCCTCCAGGGTTATTTTATTTCTTTTTGACAAAAATTACATGGTTTCTGAGAGCTATTTAGCCCTTAACGTCTCTATAATCTATTCTATATAGAAACATACCTTAAGGAAGCATGTTATTATTCTCTGTAATTCATTCAGTTTCTTAAAGTAGGGATGATATAGACCTGTTTGTTACTGGACTACATAATTGCCCTTAGTTTGAAATAGTGTGGTCAGGTTACCCTTTTGTCTGCCATAACGACCAAAATCGTCATTCCCCATCCTGTGGCATCCTTGGAAAAATTTGAGTACTTACATGGTGAAATCTAACATACATTTATCTAATTTCAAAATGACATAACACACACTCAGATGAGGAATATATTGTAGTGTATTCAACGCAAAGTTATTTCTCAAAAAGATCCTAAAAGTCTGGAATTTGATGGACTAGGTTAGCATCTTTAAAAAAGAGGTCCAAGAAATAATGCTCAAAATTGTAAATCTGGTAAGAATAAGTTTTGAGAACATCCCTACTCTTGAGAAAAATCAACTGAAGTATTTAGAGGTAAAGGGCCCCAGCTCGTTGCCTTACTTCTAAAGCTTGAAAACAGAAAGAGAAGGCAGGAAAGAAGCAAATGCAGAAGCAAATGGGGGATAAAGTGTAAAGAATATGTGACTGTGAAAGGTAAAGAAAAACTGCACACTTTAGGCCTTGTGTAAATCAATCCCAGTAAATGAAATGAGTTTATTACATCCCAGGATCGAATGGGTAAAGGGGTATTCTTCACTCATCTTTTGCCCACCATTTAATTATTCTCCTTTTCTTTACGTAGAATATCTCATGGGTATTTCCTCTTCCGTGGTTTGTAAATGAATGAAGTCTGTGAGTTGTAATGACTCAGCTCTTTGAGTAGCAAGTGTAGTTTGGAGCAATAGGGATTATTTAGCTCTAGTTACCTGGTGAATGGGTGAAAAGAGAGCTAATGTTAGGAATCATTCCCCTGGACTGTCAAGAAATGTAAAACAAAAACAGATGGATGTAAATCAATAGGGAAAGAATATAGAAGGAAATAAGGCAGAATCTCCAGAGATCTTGGGATAAATACATGTGACTGCTACACAGACTGAAAAGATTTGCAGGGTGATTTCCAACGGGGATGACAGTGTTGTGGACAGTACTGCCATCTTCAGCCACACAGTGTGTGTGTGTGATAACGTTCCACACAAATACTCAGTTCTTTATATGTAAATGTGCTCGGAATCTGTGCACAAGAGTGACTGTGGAATCCATGTTGCCTCTGGTGTGGGTTGGAGGGTTAGTCTGCAAGGATTGGTTTCAGAACCGCTGCTGAGTGGACCTGATCAGTGCCAGGTTTAACCAAGATAAGCCTGATACAGGAATTGGAGGCAGTCCAACACTCCTCCTTCTCCAGACTGGAGGTTCTCTTTCCGTGCTGTGCTTCCCAGGAATGGGGGGCAGATGCTGTAAGACCAGTGGTAATATCCTCCCACTTTCCTCAGTATGACTCTTCTTCTGTGGTGCATCCACTTGCTGTCATCTTTCATCTCAATTTTTACTATTTATTTATTTATTGCTGTTGTGAGTGTTCTTACGAGTAGCAGGTGAGGAGACACTAATTTAGGGATAAATGAAAGGAGGAGACAGGGGTAGTGTGTAACTCACAGATCTTTTGTATCATTTGCAGTCCATACATGCTCGGGAAGCATTATGCGACTGTGGATGTAGTGGAGCTGGGGAGCATGTGGGTGGAGCTGTCATGTTTCGCTGTGGTCTGTGCAGTGTTCCACTCTAAAAACGTGCCACTCAAGTAAGTAAAAATGTGACTGGCCTTCTTCAGAGTGTGGTGATTCAGATGTACAGCTGCATGCTGTGTGCTGCTGGGAGCCTCCACAGAAGTGTACTCACTTTGGCCAAATCACAACTCTGTTCCTGAAGAAGTTTCTCATCGGCCTCTATATAGATCAGATGAGGCATTCAATGGCCAGTAGGAAGTTTCCTATCCCAGAGCCTCAAGAGTTGAGTGCTGTAGTCTAGAAACTGCCTAAGTACCTTGGGAAGTATTTTGAATTAGGCCAGTTGCTTTCTCTGGCTCACCCTTTTCCCTCACAAGCATAAAGTTTTCATCTCCTGAGGCAAGAAGCTCTCCCTTCCTTCTTGGCAATTTTCGTGATGCACAAGTTATAGTCAGCTTACGGAATTGGTGCACTCACATACCTTAGTAGAGTTTCATTCCCATTTCCCTCCCTCTCCTCCTGTTCATCTCCTTCCTGTGAACTCCTTCCTTTCTCCACAAAGTCTACCACCATTGGCACATCCCTGAAACCCGGTACACTCTTGATAGTGTGTAATTCACATAAGAGAGATGAGTATATTATGTCTCACCATTCGAGAAGTAAGGGTAGATTCTACACTCATTTGTTCACCTTGTGGCTATTGGTTCTTATTTTGGTGCTTTTAGGAACTTACGTCAGTTTGTCACTTGATTTGGGGTAAGGATAATTAAGGAGGTAGCACTAATGAAGTGACTGAGACCTGTGGGTGATAAGACGATATTGGCACAATGGAGCGTGCTTACAGGTACCTATGAGGTCTGTGAATCACAACAGTCTCTAATGCTGTTATTCTCTAGGACTCCCTAAAAATGCAAACAACATAACAAAACACAACAAATCTTCAAAACCAAGTGGACTTAATTCCAGAAGGAAGGAATATGGAAGAAAATAGAATTTCCAGAGATCCTACGGAGTGAAAAAATGTGAAGGTAATTTTGAAACGGTGTGAGTGTTTTTAAACAATGCTTCTATCCTCAGGCATGCAGTGTGTGGTGCCCTTCTCCACAGACTTACAATCATATGTATGTAAATGTGATGTAAGTCTGTGGCGAAGAGTAACACATGACACATCCGGCCCGTGCGGTGGCCTCATTGGTGCATTGGAGCGCTGAGGAGCATGAAGAATCCGCCGTCCCTGGAGTGCAGGCGTGCTTCCCGATCCCCGCCCCTGTCCTGAGGCAGTTCAGAGGCCCTTCCTCTTGAGTTCTCTGAGGCAAGGTGATGATACTGCAGTTCACAGAAAAGCTCTTTGCCTACATTGGCATCCATGTATCTCGTTCCAGAGTAACCTCATTGAAACAGGGAGAAGTGTTTTCACTGTGGTGTTTCTGTCTTTGGAGCCCATGTTCTTTTTGTATAATTCATATCATTCCCTAAACCCCAAACGTGGTGAAATGTGCTCGCCTACCACCTTCCTGTGTCTCAATTCCAAGACTTCTCATTCCAACTATCCTCAATACCCTTTTGAGTCTCATGCTGTTATATTGCATAATCTAAACATTATCTCTCATGTATAGAACGTTGTATTTTTTTTCATCTTCCAGGAATGTCTTTGTTGTTTTATGAATGTTCTTCCTTTCTACGCCATTATTTTCTTGAAATTGTGTGTTTCTGCCTAAAGTAAACCCTTTGGCATGTTTTTGTAACTTACTGTTTTTTAAAGTCCTGGTATCTTGGTGTGGTCTTTATAGTATCACTTCCTCCTACCGAAAAAGTGGAAAAAATGGTGGAGGGGGGTAACAGAGAACCAAGAAAGAGTGAGAAGCAAGGCAATCAGAGTCCTAGAGAGGGAGACAGAACAGTTGACATTGATGAGGATCGTGATTCTTTTTGTTGCTGAATAATATCACAGTTGCTTGAGGAGGGCAAATGAGATATTTTTGTTCATTCGCAAATAAAAACGGTGTTAACTGGGTATATTTGTTTATGGCATGTGTGTTTAACCAAGTTTCCTTTTACTTTAAAAATCTTTAAAAATCTCATTTGTGAATCATACACTGACTTAAATTTAAGAATCAATGTAAACTTTTTTCCAGAATGGCTTTGATGGTTTTTACCATCATGAACCACTCCTAACATTTTTATTATATTCACGTTTTCAGTCATTTAAAAAAATAGGATGTGCACGTTTTTATGATCACTACTTTCTATTCTTTTTAGCCTTGTGGAATGTAAAATTAAAATTATTAATGTGTTGACATTATGTGTTTAGTGTTTTATTGTACTTTTATTACTCAAGTTACTAATTCTCAATATATGAATATTGACAGATTTTCTTCAGCTTTTTGAAGATGTCACCTCACTCTTTTGATACCTGGATTTTTCATGAAATGGAAGCTGCTGGTTGTTTTGTGGGTGCTCATGTGATGAATGGCTTTTCTGTTGTAGCTTTCTGAATTGTCATTGTCCATCACTCAACAGAAGGACACCCAGATCTTGTCATTAGCATCTGGTTTTGTTCATTTTGCTTTCAATTTTGGTTATTTTCATGCATAGTTTTATGTTTCTCATTATATTTGTGAGGTTTTCATGTGTCATTGAGGATTTTTTTCTCTCTTTTGTCTCAGTCACACTCCCACTGTGCATTTTTCTGTGCTTTCTCTTGGGCAACATTCCTCTTAGTCTCTTGCTTGTTTTTGTAATTATTTTCCTGTTCCTTATAAAATTGTATCAATGCACCAGTTTTTCAGTTTCTCCTTCTTTATTCAGCTATCTCAGATTTAATGTTGATCCCTCCTATTAGTTTCTTCATTTACACTGTTATGCTTTTAAACCAGAATATTCCTATAGTGTGTGTGAGGCACTGGACAGGGTACCTAACAGATCTTGCACTGCATTTTCTGTACTTTTTCTCTTTTCTCTTTTGAGGTGGAGACCCACTCTGTATCACAGAGTAAGACTGAATGTCTGATCGTCTTGCATCAGCCTTGTACTTGTGTAAAACACCATGCCTAAGTGTAGAAAAGTTTTTTTTAATATTCATTTTAGGATCAACATGTCTCCTGTGGCATTTCTATTATATTATTGTTATTACCCAATATTTTCTTTCCTTCTTTGAGTGTGTCTATAATGTTTGCTATAAGTCTTTTATATTAATATTGGATAGCTGTGCCTTCTCATTGGAAGTTTTTTTAAATTATATTTTCTTTTCTTGTGTGTAAGAGACATGTTTTCCTCAACTATATATGTCTTAGAATTTTTATGAAAATCTTATGACCATTTATTTTATTCACTCTGGATAATGTCTTCTCCTCATTGCTGTTTAGTAATGTTTATTTAATCATTGTGCTAGTAATACATTTCTTTTCTCTGCAATGTAAGTTCTCATGTTTTTGATAACATTGCACATAATCTTAGACAGATGGTTTCTTAAAACCACACAACATGTGTTTTAGTGGGATGGTCCTCCACAGTTTTCTTTTTTCTAATGCAGTTTCTGTTTTCCCCAGATCATGAACGTCCCAAAGACATCAGTGGACCGATCGATCACACATGCAGAATCAAGGAGTCTTTATCCAGGCTTATATTTGGGCTCTCAGTTTTCGCCAATGCAGTGGAACCGATTCGAGAGCCGTGAACAATGGCTAAGCAAGGTTTTAATCAGGTTAGAGCAGAGGTTGAGGGATTTCTTTGTGGTTATGTATTTGGATAATATTTAGCAAGTGTGGTCTTGTTTCATTATGACTGACTAACTGACATTAAGGAATTGCCTCTGGCCCCCAGACCCAATTTCAGCTATATCCTGTTCCTGCCCGGGGCAAAACTTCTGACCTAATGTTTTTATTTATTTATTTATTTTTTAAGAACAGGTAGTCACAAAATGATGTGTTAGCTAAAGTTGAGTAAGACTATCTACAGTCCTTAGACTCTGAGCCCCGATCTAAGAAATATTACAGATGTTGAGAAAGCAGTCCCTTCTTTTGAAGGTATGTAGTTTTTACCATAACTGCCAGTTGCCCTGAAGGAACTGAAACTCAAGCCTGTCAGCTAACATCCCAGGGAAAGTCTGAGGCCCGTCATGGGGTCTGTGTGGTCTGGGCCTGTAGCCCAGGCCTGGGTCTTTTTATTTCCATGTAATAAAATTTACACGTAGCAGCCCTTAGACTTTGAAATTGCAGGCAATAATTTCATACAGTTCAAAATGTGATAGGTGAAAATTGATGTGGGTTTTTTTTTGCATTTTTCCCATTTTATTGATATGTATATGTGCAAAATTTAAGGTTTACAAAGAAGTTGAGCATTTTGTGCACATATGTATCTTGTCCAAGTGACAAGGGCTTCAAAGGAAAGTGGGAAAGCCCTGGATGTGGGTTTTCGTATCCAGACATTTTGATTGCTTTTCATTGGCCATTTTTGTGGAAAATCTTTAAGGTTTCTTCTGATAACATAATGGCTTTGACTAGCTGTATAGGTTCTTAGTTCACTCTAAAAATTACTTTCGACATGTGCTTTTTCTTGAACGACAGGTGTGTGCCAGACTCATGTTACATATTAGCTAAGAAAACCACATAGGTAAATCTCCCCTTCCCTATATATAATTAGATAAAAATCACTTTTATGGAAAAATCTATTCTGTTTTCCATTCCAGTCTCTTAGTTTGAAACTAAGATGTGGTACAACATAGACTTCTGTTTTTATCTGCTATGTATATACACTTAATTAGAGAATAATGTAAACAAGCCACCATTTGATTGTTGAACATGACTAACTTTAATCTCCTGCCTTTTCCATCCATTTTAATTCACAGACATGTGTTTTGGAATTAAGTGTTTAGTCTTTCTACAGAACCACATGAAAATTACAGTACTTTTAGAGGGTAGTACACTTTAAGCAGCAATTCCAGACAAAATCCATAAACATCAACAATTTGAATGCCCACTTTGACATCTCTATAAATCTGGTACACTTTTCATATTATGTACCTCAGTCTCAGTAAGTTTATTGGAGTTTATTGTATTCCCATGGTCCCTGAAGTAAAGAGAATGCTGTGTTGTTCAGTGGCCGTTCACTTGTTATTTATTTATGTATTTTCACTTCAATGTTCTTTTGTGAATTTCTTGTTTCATCGTAAAGAAAAAAGGGAATAGGTCAGTTGACAGGTCCCAGACCAGTGGTGACACACCTAGTTTGGAGAAATGCAGTGCGGTTTGGGGTAGCTGTTGGATTTGTGAAATGCAAGTCACTTGGCAAAACAGTTTCACATCTTTATCCCAGACTGACATAAAATAATATATAATATCTTTCATACTACTTAAGAAACTTTCACCTATCATTCACTTCCCTGTTTTCTCTCTGTATTCTCCTTGGAATACTTATTATCATACTCACGCATTCTTTTCTTTACTGTGGGATTCCAATTATACATGTTTTGTTCTTTCTTTCAGCATTAAACTTTCATTTGAAGTTCCCTTCAGTTTTAATTTCACTGTTACTTATACTGTACTATCTTATGTTTGATTGTGCTTTTTTATTATGATAATTCATTTCTAATATTGAACACCTTTTACTATTTTCTTCATATAAGATACTGCTTTTAAATCTCAGAATTTTCTTTATTTCTCTTGTGGTTCTGAGGATTGAACCCAAGGAATTCTGAGCTATGTTCCTAGCCCTTTTGATTTTATATTCAGACAAGGTTTTACTGTGTAGCTGAGGCTGGACTCAAACTTGGGTATCCTACTGTCCAGTCTCCTTGGTAGCTGAGATTACAGGCATGCAAAGAGTGCTAGTTCCACAACAGTCTGGTTTAAAAATGTATGTGTCTTATAATATATATGTACCTGATGCTACCTTGATATCATAACATCCTTAGTTCATAAATACTGTTTTGCTTGTTTCCTTGAAAAAGTGTTTGCTGTTTGATTAGTCATTTATAGTAATTAGAGCTATGTGGGAGTATTACAGGAAACTTGTAAGCCACATGTGATTGTGCATGCCTGTAATTCCATCACAGAGAAGGCTGAGGCAGGACGATTGCCATGAGTTCAAGGGCATATTGGGATCCATATGACTTCAGGATGAACTTTGACTATATGGAAGCCCCTGGCTCTTAAAAAAACAAAAAAAGAAGAAGAAGTAGCTGCTTCTGGTTAATATAAACATATCTACCTTTCTTGTGTTTGGAATTGTTTTTCCTGTCTCTCACAGGTTTCAAAGTTTTTCCAAAAGATTGTCCCTCTTTATTATCTGTTGTAAAAATGTGGATAATGAATCCTTTCTCCCAGGGATTAATTAGCTTTTGTTATATATTTTGGTATGTTCAGTCATTGGTAACACCATATTAATTAATTTTCCTTGCAGTGCGAAATATCCTGTGTTCTTTAGTAGAGCATAGTCTTCAATATATCATCATTATGAGATCAAGAAAACTCCGTGGGTGTCCTGAGACTGTCCTCCAGTGTTTCTTCTGTGCTTTTTCCATCGTGCTCGCCACTGACACTGTATGTCTAGTCCGCAGCTGCCACATTCCCAGTGAGTATTCCCTAGGTTTCCAGATGTCATAGGATCAAAGTGCTTCAGGTTTGGATCCAAACATTGTGGATACTATTGCAGTGGCCGATTTTGAGGACAGGCTTTGAGGTTTGTTCTTTTGCCCGGAAGACATTAATAGCTGTGTGTTCCCCTGATTGTTTCTCATAAACTGTGTGAGGTGTGTTTAATGTTGGTGTTCTCGGGGTACCAGCTTCATCTTCTGTCAGCCACCAAAGGCACATGAACTTACTGAACACACTGGGCCTGAACATCCCCATACACTGTTAGAAATAAAAATCATGTTTTAGGAGAAATTTTAATTACATCCCAAAGTAGACAGAGAGTTGCCCATCTGGAACTGGATTATGGCATGGGATTGCCTGCTTCTCTTGCAGTGACATTTATGCCCCTTGAACGTGTCATGACTTATGAGTGACGACATCATATTATTTTCAGGTATTTCATCAGCAGTAGAGCCTTCCCTTTGGAACAGTGGCTGGAAGGTTGAGCCTGCCCTGAATCCTTGTCAACTCAAAAATGAATTAAGCTGGCTTTGGGGTGTGGATAAGAACTGCAGCAGGTTTGTGATTTTCCTGTCTCGCGTACTCTCTTGGTTGATAAATAGGTACAGAGGGAAGCTATTTCATATGCTATGATGACTCTCCTCAACTCCCATTCTCTGGGGTCCTGGCACCATATATATTAAATGTATTTTGAGACTAAAGATTTAGTTTTGTACAGGGCTACACAAATATGTTAGTAAAAAAGAATGCAAGTAGAGCTGACCTAAGCTTCTCTTTTTCCTGTCTTTCTCTAAGCTCTTCATTGGAAAATTGTATGAACAGGCCAGGATTTTGTTCAGCATAACTAGTGAAATCTTCCATATCTAGTCTTTGGAATCTTTTCAACTAAATTGTGTATAAATATTTTCAAATTCAATATGGAGTTTTTCTGAATTACTTAACATGAGTTGTATCATATTTAGATTTGAAGGTAATTCTCTCCAGCTTATTCCCCCTGAGCTCTTTCGGACTTGGAATATCTGAATATGGTGAGTGACCTGAGTGGTACTTTCTACCTAGTAACGGACTGTTGGGGCATACAAAGTCGTTTAAATGTTTCAGCTGTGGTAAAATCAAAACAAGGATAATAATGCAGGCAAGTGTCCTAAGCATGAGAGGAATAGGGAAAAGGAAAATCCGTTCTTAGCGCTGACATCTGTCCTTTCAGATGTGTGGCAGGTGAAGAAGTGAGCCCTCAGAGGAGGAGAGAAAGGCTAACGGAAAGGGGGGTGGTTCTCTCTGAGGTCGCTTGATCATGTTCTTTTGATCCCGCAGCACGTGGACTGAGGTGACATAGAGGGAGGGGTGGGCCAGGCCAGCACCTTCTGTCATGCTGTGTGTCGTGCTTCACATCAGGATGTGCCAATGACAACGTAGAAATGTACTTGGTGCTTCCTGGTGTGTATTAAGGCATTGCAGGTTCAACCTTGGTGCTGGCCCTAGAGTGGGAGTAGGACCACCTGCACACGGGTACCATTATTAAGTCACTGCAGATTCAACTCTTAGTGTCATCTGAAGTGCCTTCTATGGGCTAAATTCTAGAGATTGAGGTTCTCTGTGAATTGTCTTATTAGTGGGTCCCTTTTGGCTGTATACCCTTGAGAAGGAGCCACCATGTCCACCGTGCTGTATGTAGTAAGCTACGTAGTATTGATACAAGTTCATGCTGAATCAATAGTACGTTGCTGATCACAGTAATGTGCAATATGTTCAGCGTTTGCAACGGCATGGGCAATGAGAAAGCTTCAGGATCAGAGCTGTCCTCGCTGCTACCAGCATCCAGTCATGGCTTTTTGAGAATTACTCTTTGATGAATGTCTTGACAAATACAGTGCAGAAGTAACAACTTCTGTATAACTCACTGTATAAAGTAGTATCTTTGTGGTACTACTTGGTCTTCTCTATCTATCTCTTCAGCTGTATCTTTTTTTTTGTTTTTAACCTTACATGTATTATAAGTAACATGAATAGAATTGAGTTTTTATAATTCAAAATCGCTGTTCATAGAAGTTGATTACATTTTTACAAGACACAGTGATTGTTATGGTCAGACTAAATTACTATTTTTCTTTACTTCATAGCCCATGTTTTTCCTGTGTCCTCCTCCTTTTACGTCTTTCATATCTCTAGCTAATTTTAAAATAATGGTCCAGTATATTTTTCCTAACTTATGGCAGTTCACTATTCCTGGCGAAATTCCTTGTCTGCCTCTGGAGAGTTCAGACCTAGAGTTTAATGGCCTGTACTAAACTTCCCAGTTCAGAGCTTCAAGATTTGACTGCTTCAGAAGCAGCTGGAATACCTTGGGGCATAATTTGATACACAACTATGGTTTCTTTTTTGCTCACCTTTTACTGTCGCAGGTATAATGACAATTGTCGTGTTACTAACCAGGAAACGCCTTCCTGTTTTGCTCTGGTATGTTTGTGATGCATAAAAATTCCCTCCAGCGTGAGGAATTGGTGCATACACGTATCTCATCGTAACCACTTTTTCTTCCCTGCACCGCTGCCTTTCTATGCATCTCCTTCCCCTGATCTCCTTCCTGTAGCCGCAGCATCTCCCGCCTGGTGTTCTGTCATCGCTCTGTTAGTTTGTTTATTGAATCATCAATAGTTTGAGTTTCTTATTGGACAGAAATTGTGTGATACTTCAGTACCTGTGTCTGCTTTATTTCATGTCTTTGTATTCTCACGATGCGGCCGTTACAATTTCAATCTCTTGTCTGATACTGCTCTCAGCTACAGTTCCTGTGGAGCACCACGATTCATTCACTCTCCTTGGCCACTTAATTTTGAGTTATTTTGTGTGCTACACAACCTTCTTTTGAAATTATAATTGGTTTCACTTCTGAGACATTTGGAGTCTTATGATTCTAGCAGAATAAGACTTTCAGTATATCATTTGTTCTGATATGTATCTGTTGTATATATCAACAATTGTCATTATATTGCATAGTCTTCTTTTTCTGATCTGATTAACATATACCACGACCTATTTTCCACAAATAGGTATTACCATAGGGTACCAAAGATCAAATATATGACAATCAAGTCCTGGGGGAATTTACAGGCCTGTGGAAGTTCATAGGAAACAGTGTATTTTACAGTCCTATGTTGAGAAATTCAGTATATCCCAACATCCCCAGCCATTAAAAGAGAATATTGAGTTTGCAACTGGTGTTCGTCAGTTTTACTGTTTATTTCTATAAACCACTTCTCTCATTTGACCTATGATTTGGTGGTGCAAATTTAGTTTTCCATGAAGAGAGGGGAAGTGACGGTGTTTCTACTGGAATTGCTCTAATTTCTCTTGTAATCTCATCCACTATCTGTGCCCACTTGTCAGTGTTTTCTCTATTCTCTCAAGCACTCCGCATTTCCCTAGGCACTGAGTCTCATCTGCTGCTTCTAGCACCTGTACTGTAGAAGTGATTTCTTAACTCTTGTTCGTTAACCTGTTGTGTATTTGGGAGATACTCGTGTGTGTGCATATGTGTGTGCTATTTCAGGTTGTTGTTTTTTGGAAAAGATACTTTGCATTACTCATTAATGTGCTTTTGGCTTTGGTTTATGTACTCCATTATTGTTTCATTTATTTACTGTATGATCTAGACTTGCTGATTTGTTAGCACTGAGGATTGAATATATATCATTTCACAATTGAACTTTTTTTTTCTTTCGCAGTTCTGGTGCTGAGTCCTCCTGTTTGCACTGAGCTATATACCCAGCCCTTGATATTACAGAGAAGACAATAGGTAGAAGTTGAAGATCTATGTGCAGATCAGTTGATGTATTATCTGTGTTGCTTCAGACTTGCAGTTTTAATTTAAGGGTATAGAGGAAGGGGTGGGTTCCTTCTGAACCTTGATTTATTTACATGTCAGGGCATGATGTATAACCGGATAATCCAATGACTCATCGTGTTCCAGAAAAACTTTTTAAAACCATATTAGAGTGTTTAGTAACTGTTGTATGTTTTGTTTTCTGTTTTCAAGGGACTCCCCCTAATTTCACTTCACCGAAAGACAAAAGGGAATTTAGGCTGTAATTAGAAGGAAGAAAAATGCTCTCCTTTGTGTGGCGCCATCATTACCAGGATTATGACCATCATTACACCTCAGTTTGGTCCTCTCCTCTTCTGCCTGCACCCTGTTCACTTCATTGTTCCACATACCACATGAACCTTTTGGTTTGAATATTGAGTTGTAAGTTCGTGGCGACTGTAGCTGCTGCTCCTACTGCTGCTGAGCTACACCTCTGAGTAGAAGATGCCAAACCAAGGCCCACCTGGTGGGAAGATTCCGTTTGCTAAGAGTTAATTCTCTCCAGCCGATTCCCCCTGAGCTCTTTCGGACTTGGAATATCTGAATATGGTGAGTGACCTGAGTGGTACTTTCTGTGCAATAACTGAGTGTTGGGGGTATACAAAGTCGTTTAAATGTTTCAGCTGTGGTAAGTTCAAAATAAGCATAATATGGCGGGAACATATTCTAAGCCTGAGAGGAGGAGGGAAAAGGAAAATGCGTTCTTAGTGCTGACATCTGTCCTTTCAGCTGTGTGGCAGGTGAAGAACTGAGCCCTCGGAGGAGGAGAGAAAGGCTAACGGAAAGGGGGGTGGTTCTCTCTGAGGTCGCTTGATCATGTTCTTTTGATCCCGCACCGCGTGGACTGAGGTGACATAGTGGGAGGGGTGGGCCGGGCCAGCACCTTCTGTCATGCTGTGTGTCGTGCTTCACATCAGGATGTGCCAATGACAACGTAGAAATGTATTTGGCGCTTCCTGGTGTGTAGTAAGGCATTGCAGGTACAACCTCGGTGCTGGCTTTCGAGAGGGCGTAGGACCACCTGCACACAAGAACCATTATGTAGTTACTACATATACAAGTCTGAGGGTCATCTGAAGAGCCTTCTATGGGCTTGGTTCATTTTGGTTTTACACACTTGAGAAGAGCTACTGTGTCCACCATGCTTTGTACAGTGGGGTTTTTCAGTGAGGTGTTAGCCGTGTAAGTTCATGCTGTATTGCTAGTACCATGCTGAATACAGTAATGTGCAATATGCGCAGCGTTCACAGCGGCATCGGCAATGAGAACGGAGCTTCAGGACCAGAGCTGCACTCGCTGGTACCCAGCATCCAGTGACGGGTCGTGTACAAGTGCTCCAGGGGGAACCTCTTGAGAAGTACTGTGCAGAAGTCACTCACTTGTGTATGCCACACTGTAGAAAGCAGTGTCTTTGTGGTCATACTTGGTCTTCTGTATCTTCCTCTCTACTGTATCTTCTGTTGTATTCTTAACCTTACATTACATGTATTATAAGGAACGTGAAGAGAATTGAGTTTTTACAATTTAAAATTGCTGTTCGTAGAAGTTGATTGCATTTGTACAAGACACAGTGACTGTTAAAGTTAGACTAAATTATTATGATTCTTTTCCTCATAACCCATGTTCTTCCCCTATACTCATCCTCATATGCCTTTCATTTCAAATTGCCGGTTTTAAAATAATTGTCCAGTATATTTTTCCTCACTATAGTCTATGGTCAAAGTGATAATATGGATCCCTGACATGTTACAGCCTGTCTTTTGTAATAATACTTGAATTTCGCAAATTCTGCTGAAAACTCTTAAAAGTTTTATTTATTCCCTAATATTTGTACTGGTTTGATACATTTTTTTACTTTAAAGTATGTCGTAAACCAAAGAAGACATTATTCCAGAAGTCAGTGATTTTAAGAATTCATTATTCCGTATGTTTTTCTGTAGTTGATCCTTGAAACTCTGATTTCTTTTAACCTATAGAATTTTCTTCTGCTTTTCTTGAGACAGGGTCTTGCTCTGTAGCCAAGTTGATGTTATACTCACCATTGAGCCCAGGCTGACTTAGAACTCGTGATGATCCTCCTGACTTGGCCTCGAAGTGGTAGAATTACAGGCGTGCAGCAAGCATCATGGCCATCTGTTATGTGGTGCTGGGGGATTGAACCTGGAGTCTCACGCACTGCAGGCAAGTACTCTATTCGCTGTCCTATCGCCTCAGCTTATCTTTAGTATTTTTAAAATATAGATCTAAAGGTAACAAATTCTTTTATCTGTGTTTTGGGGGGAATGAAAACATGGTTACTTTAAATTTGCAAGTGTCCATTCATCGCATTTAAAATATTTCCATTTACAGAAAGCTTCCATGTTTTCTCTGGCAACAACCACAAGTCTCAGTTTTCTTTTAGGATCTGGGTTTTATTTAAGAGTGATTTAATAGATTGTTATTTTTTATTTTGAATAATTGAGGACAGGATTGTTAACTTTTTTCTCTAAAGAAAAACATTTGTAAATATTTTACACCTGTCCGCCCATACCATCTGTGAGCCCACTGCCTAACTCTTTCTTTGTAGCATGGAATCAGCTGGTGAAAATATCTTGGTGAATGTGGTGTCTATTTTCTGTTGCGACTGTGTGGTAAAGGACTGGCACTAAGCCATATTTGATTCTTGATCATATATCTTCATCTGTTATCGCCAGTTATTTTTATGTATATCAGATATTTTGCTCTATGATAATCCTAGTGAATAGAGATGATTTATTTTAACCTGAAATTTTATTTTCGCAGGTAGGAAATACTGTGAGGTACGAATCATCTCAGTTCAGTCATAGATTGAGCTGAACTTCAGGACGAGCCAATCCACCTTGTATTTCTGACTGTCTTTGGCAAGGCCCAGTTGGGTTTTCATTGAGACACAGGCAGGTTTCTCTCACTTCAGAACTGAAAGATTTTCAGGGATTCAATTTTGCCTTTCAGATATTTTCACCTCTGTGTCTGTAGCATCTGTTACAAGCAACTTCGAAGCCTGACAAAAGTTATTGCTGTGTCACTGTTCATGGCTTTTTAACCATTCATCCTCTGAGCCATGCCACAAAACTGCCATAGATTGCACTGTTCTTTAAAGATATTTTTGGTATAGTTCTCAAATCTGCTACCAATTTTAGTAAATGTTCCATAAAATAAAAACTAAAAAGGGGTCGTTACCTTTTGGCTATCACTTTTCTCCCAGCAAAGTGCCTTCTGCCAGTGCTGCCCAACTCCCAATCTAGTTTCCAGATGGGTGAGTAGTAAGTACTGCTAAAGAAACTTAGTGCCAATTAAGTTTATGGGAAGGGCTTTTGCCTGTCTGAAATTTTTATTCAATCTGTACTTTTTTTCCTTCTATAATCCTGTACTACTATAACATTGAAATATCTTTATACTTTTCCTATGAGGATGTTTGCTGGTTGCGCACATTATATCCAATCCAGTCTGAACTTCCTGTATTTGTTTTTATAATTACATCTCCTTTGCATTTTGGTGAAATAAGTCTACTTCACTGAGCCTTATTTGTCAGGTCTTTCCTTGACCTGTTTATTGAAACACAAGACTTCTGGTAAAATTCTGACTTCAAATTTTCATCATTTTTGATTACTTATGCCAGATGTTGTGAATAGAAAGCTTCTAAGTGCGCTGGTCATTAGTAAAGAAACTTAATAGAAAGCTTCTAAGTGCGCTGGTCATTAGTAAAGAAACTTCTGAGTTAGAGTAAAGGAAGTCATGGTGAAGAAAAGTGGAGGATGAGGAATTTATGGTGTGTTAAGACTAACAATGCCAGGATCGCTCGGGATATTTATTTTCAGCCTATTGAGAAATTTTCATAATCCCACTATAGTCTTTGTGCCAATTTACAGTCCCACCAGCAGTGTAAGACGTTCCTTTTTACCATAGGTTTCTACATACCAGTGAGGTGAATGCTGTTTTAATGAATGCAAAATTATGTTATTGCTTGTATAGTAATTGTGTTTTCTTTCTTGTGTCTAAAGATATAATTTTGGGGACCAGGGACATTACTCAATGATGAGAACACTTGCCTAGGAAAGGTGAGTCCTTGAGACCCTGAATCTGATACCCCAGCAGCACTTAATAGCTGGACATGATGGCAAATGCCTCTAATTCTAGCACTCTGGAGGCTGAGGCGGGAGGATTACCATGAGTTTTAGGCCAGGCTAGGCTCCATAATGAGTTTAGGCTCACCTCAGGGTGAGACTCTATCTCAAAATAAAAATTAAAATTGATTACTTTGTATTTATTGTGTACAATAGATGTCAAAGTATATATGCATATGTACATATACATTGTGTAACGTCTAAATCCAGCTACTTTATTCACATGTTGTCCCTCACAGTTAACATTTTAGAGATGCTGGCAAATAACACCCAGTTTGCATTTTGTATGGTCATGATACATCAACATTAACTCCTGTCACTTTGCTTGAAAGTAGATTTGTTGGGTTTATTTTTCATATCTGACTGTATGTATATATCTTTGGGCAATATTTCCTAATCTTCCCTATTTATATGAGATTTTAACAATAAATATGTAAGCAGTCATTGAGAGGATATGGAGAACTTGGAATCCTGGCACACTCTTGGTTGGGGTATACATTATTGCACACTATGGAAATAAATATGTCGGCTCCTCAAAAATAGGAAAATAGAACTACCATAGGGTGCAGCAATCCCACTACTAGGTGTTCCTCCCAATCTCTTCAGTTGGTCTTTTATCATTTATGTAGTATTCCATGTCGTATATAATCTTTTGCCTTTATTTGTTCTTTTTATCATTTTTACTCTTGGGAAATAGTGTTCTTGCATGTAGCGGGTAAGCGAGCACTAACGCAGGGAGAAATGAAAGATGAAGGATAAGAGAGATATGTATCTGACATTTTTTATCATCTTGGGAGATACACATGCACTGGACCCCCCACCAGTGACTCTTAATGTAATGTAACTACGTGGCAGTTGGGTAGAGCTGTCATGTCTAACAGAGGTTTGTGCAGTGCTGCACTCTCTACTCACCTAAATAATACTGACTGGCCTTGTTTGGAGAGTGGTGGTTCACAGATGTGCAACCATATTCTGTGTGCTGAAGGGAGTCTCCACAAAAATGTACACAGTTTGGCCAATTCACTTCCTACCGAAAATTCTTGTCTGCCTTTAGAGAGTTCATAACTATGTTTTAAGGTCTGCTAGGAGCATTCTTATTTTAGAGCTTCAGGAGTTGACTACATTGGGCTACATACAGCATAAATACATTGGAACAAGTTTTGGATTAGGACTTGGGGTTATTCTTTTATGAAATGTTTTCCCCTGAAGGCACTAATGACACTTGTCATCTTATTAGCTTCGAAAGTGTCCTTTTTTATCATGTGTTGTGATGCATAATAATTACATTCAGATTGTAGAATTGGTGCATATACATATCTCTTCTTAGTCATTCTTACTTTCCCTCACCTGCCTGCCCTCTTGTCCATCTCTTTCCTCTGGTCCCCTCCCCATCTCCACAAAGCCGGCCCCCACTGGCGTCCCTGAAATCTGACACAATTTCGAAGATGAGTACTTCAAGTGAGATGACTATGTCATATCACACCATTCAGCAATTGAAGAACAGTATACTCTTTAATGTTCACCTAGTAATTCTTTTCATTGCTTTGAGGAACTTAATCCAATTTCTCAATTGATTTGTGATAAGGAAATGAAGCAACACAGGTGAAATGATGCAGACCTTGTGTGATGAAACTAGTTTGACACAGTGGAGGGCATTTTCAGGTTCCTTTTAGATCTGAAAATCAGACAACTTCCCAATGGTGTTATCATTTCTTCTACGGGACTGCTAAAGTTGTAAAACAGGAAACCTAAAAACATACGAGACATCTTGAAAGTGAAGTGGACAAGAAATTGTTCAAGGTGGTTTTCAAAGCAATTACTGTTATCGACGTTGTTCCTGTCTTCAGGCACAGTGTGTGTGGTACCACCCTTTGCCACAGATTTTCAATCGTATGTGTGTAAATACGTTTGATATCTATGGAGAAGGGTAACACATTACACATAACGCCATATGCAGTGGCATCATGTCTACATTGGAGTGTTTAGGAGCGTAGAGAAGCCAGCCTTTCTAAAGCAGAAGTGTCCTTCTTCCCTAATAACCCACCCATTGCTTTGCCAGCTCAGAGACCCTTCCACTTGTATTCTCTGAGACATGCTGAGTGCAAGTACTCAAGTACCCAGGAACAGCTTTCTTTGACTACTTTGTGATTTATATTTCTCTTGTCAGCATTGCCCTGTTTGAGAAGGATTTTCACATTGGTATGCTTATGACGTTTGGACACGTGGTGTTTTTGGATGATTTATAT
Source organism: Ctenodactylus gundi (assembly GCA_004027205.1). NCBI lineage: Eukaryota > Metazoa > Chordata > Mammalia > Rodentia > Ctenodactylidae > Ctenodactylus > Ctenodactylus gundi. Next base: position 23,131 of record PVKB01006361.1, on the reverse strand, counting down.
TCTACTCTAAACCTGTAACATGTAGAAATTTTCTCATGCTGCTGCTTTCTTTTACAGTGTTCAAAAAGTCTCCTGTCCACTATGCTAAGTACCTTTTTGAGTGTAACGCTGTGGGACTGTTGATCCTAAATACTTCACTGTCAGTTGTGTAAGATGCATATTTTTCCTCTTCCAGGAAATTACGTAGTCTTTCAGAATTCAGTTTGCATTTCATATCAGATATAACTATTTTTTGCATTGATGCATAAATGAAATCCCTGGTATGTTTTTGTTATTGTTACTGTTTTTTAAAAAGTTTTCACTTTGTTTTTGCGTCTTTACCTACAGTGTTGCTTCCATCTGCAGAAAAAAAAAGCACAACAAACACTAAGGATTGGGGTAAGAGAGAACAGACAGAGTGAGAGAGTAGAAGAAAAAGAGTCTTAGGGAAAAGAAGAATTGGAAAGATGAGTATATTGCTCTTTTGTTTTTATATTACTGCATAACATCCCAGTCCTCTGTTGATGGTAAATATTTTATTTTTCTTCACTTGTAAATATAAGGATGGCTAACCATGCATATTTGATTATGGCACAGTGTTTAACCAAGTTTCATTGTACTGTTTCAATAGCAAATCATCTGTTTTTGTGGAACATGCACTGAGGTAAAATTTATAAGTGTTTATGAGACAGTTTTCCCAAAATGGCTTTCTTGGATTTGCCACCATGGGCCATTGCTAACACATTTATTACATTAGCATTTGCACTCTTTGAAAAAAAAATGTGATTTGCATATGTTCTTACTCATCTCTTTTTTGTGTTTTTATTTAAAAATGTGTACTGTGAAATGAAAAAGTAGTCTTGACAATGTGATTTATTTTGTATATTATGCTGTGCTTTCCTTCTTAAAAGTTCTAAGTTCTGATATGTTATATTGTTGGCCAGTTTCCTTTCAGGTCCTTGCAGATGTCACCTCATTCTCTTTTGATACCTGGATTTTTGATGAAATGGAAGCTGCTCCTTACTTTTGGATACTCATTTGATGAATGAGGTTCCTGTTGTAGGTTTTTGAATTGTCATTGTCCATCACTCAACAGGTGTACACTTGGATCTTGTCATTAGCATCAGTTTATATTCATTCTGCTGTGAGCTGCTTTTTGTCTTCATGCCTAGATTGTTTTTGTCATGTTGGGGCAGTATTTGGCCTGTGTGTCTTTGAGGATTTTTTCCTTTTGTTTCGCTTCTGTCAAGCACCCACTGTGCGTGTTTTCCTGTGTTTCTCTTGGCCATTTTCTCTGACTCTCTTAATCGTTTTTATGATTTTATTTTATTCCTTATTCTTTATAAAGTCGTACCATTTAAACTATGATTTTATTTAGTTGTTCTTTATTCTGTTCTTCCAAATTTAATGATGGCCCTCATATTAATTGCCTCATTTAAGGTATTGTGTCCTTAATCCAGAATATTTCTTGAGTGTGTGTGTGGGACTGGGGATTGAGCCCAACAAATGTTTTATTGTATTTTCTGTACTTTCTCTTTTTCTAGTTTTTAGTAGGGGGTCCCACTGGGTCTGTGCTCAAGAATGCCCAAAATTTGAAAAGTCTTATTGTGTTCGAAACATTTTAAGTTAAAAATGTGAGTGGCATTGCGATCATAATACTATGGTTACTCAATGTGTTGTTTTCTTCTTGAATATATCAGTAATGCTTTCTGTAACTCTTTTATATTAATCCTAGATATCTGAGCCTTCCCATTGGTGAAGATTTTTAAACTTTCTTTTGTCTTTTCCAGTGTATAAGATGTGTTTTCCTTCACATATCTTTAGAATATTAGAAAATCTCACATTTTTATTTATTTTCACTCTGGATAATCATGCCCTCTTTTCAGTTAATGTTATCTCATTACTTGTTATCTCATAGTAATTTCTTTCCTTTTTTTTTTTTTTCCTGAGACCGGTTCTCACTTTGCAACCCCTGCCTGGCCTTGGACTCATGGCAGTTCTCTTGCCTCAGCCACTCAAGTGCTAGGATGGTAGGTCGGTGCTACCATGCTCAGCTTTCTGTAGTACTGAGAAATGAAACTCCAGGTCCAGCCCTTACAAGGCAAACACTTCATCCACTGTGCCATTCCTGTAGCCTTTAATTTCTTTCTTGAACTTGTAATACTTCACAATTTTTCTCTTAAATGAAATGGTTCACGGTTTTCATTACAATGCACAACCGTTTACAGACGGTTACCTGAAATCAAACAGCATTGTACTTACTGGGTCACTCTTTCGCTGTTTTGTTTTTTCTTCTTGATGCAATTTCTTCTGAAAGGATTTCCAGTTAGGAGCCCTTAGAATTTGTAGTTGCTGGTAATCATTTTCTAGATTAGAACATGTGACATGCAAAAATTGTTTCAGTGCTTGGTCCAGGTATTTTGATTGCTTTGCGCTGGCCGTTTGTGTGGAAAGTTTTTAAGGTTTCTTCAGATACCAAGAAATATCTTACTAGCTGTATTTGTTCCTGTTTCTCTTTCATACAACTGTGCTATTTCTTCTTACATTCAGAGAGCTGCTGCCTTGTGTTACCTTCTTGTTAACAAAGCCATAGTGTTTCAGAATTCTTTCCAATGTGTGGTTAGAAATAATACATTTTGAAGGGAAAACTTTTTTATTTCTGTATTTCAGTCCAGTCTTTCAAAGTAGATGAGACTTAAGCTTGTTTTTTCTCTGACTGTGTGTAATCTCCTCGTTTAAAAATCATGTGAACAGATCATGATTTTGTTGAATGTAACTACTAAAATCTTCAATATCTAGTCTTTGGAATCTTTTCAACTAATTTGTGTATAAATATTTTCAAATTCAATACGGAGTTTTTCTAAGTTACTTCACCCAAATTATAGCACATTTAGATTAGCAATATACTGTGGCAGGCTTTACACAACTTACTCCAGAGAAAACCCCTAAGATCGGAGAAACTGAAGGACTACATAGGCATCTTTACAAATCTAGTCCAGTTATAGTCCCGTGTATCTCAATCTGAGTAAGTGAAATCAGGTTTATCACATGCTAGGGTCCAAGTAAGAAAAGAAGCTTCTGCCCTCCTCAGTGATCCGTCCACTTGTTATTTATTTTTCTCTACTTTGTAGATCTGTGTGATTTTGTGACTTGTTTAATGGTAAAGAAAGGAAGGGAGTAGGTCAGATGACAGGCCTCATCCCTCTTGATGACATGCCTAGTTTGAAGAAATAGAGTGTAATTTTGGTTGTCTGTTGGATCTGTGAAATGGAAACCACTTGCTAGGGCTGTTAGCATTTGTCCTGAACTGAAGAAAAAGGGAAAGGGAAAACACATAAACAAATGAAAAAAAAAAAAAAAACCTTTCAAACTAAGTGTTCATGATTCAAACAGCAACGAGTATAGAAGAATAAGGGAGGGAATTTTCAGACATGATTCGGAATAATGCACATGCACCATCATAAACTGAATACTTTTGCAAGGTGTTTTTCAGAGTTTATGGCAGTATTTTTAGCGTAGCCCATCCTCATGCATATTGTGTGGGGTACCTGTCACCAGAGATTTTCAATCATTCATTATTAAATACAATTGAGAACTCAGAGAGAGAGAGAGAGAGAGAGAGAGAGAGAGAGAAATACGTGACCTGGCCAACATACTGTGATGGCATCCTGAGTGTGCTGTGATGGCATCCTGAGTGTGTTGCAGTGTTCCGGTCCCTACAGCAGCCTGCTTTCCCTTCACCACAGATGTCCCACCGAATACCCTGTGGGGTCGGGAGCTCATCAGGGACAGTTCTCCATGAATTGTCTGACAAAACTGAGCTAAAGCTTTCTTTGAGTCTTTGCAGTGTTGCCTGATTGAAGTGGCCACCAGCCTTTGCCAGTGGCCAGGGCGTTTCCTTCTGCCTTAGGAACACATTTTCTTCTGGCAGGACTTAGACACTACCCTGATCCCCAGTGCGATGAAGTGTTTCCATGTATGGTTTCCTGTGCTTTTTTGAGGATTTCTCCTCAGACTATCCTAAACAGTCATTTGGGCCTCAGATCTCTCCTTACGCTCCAACATCAAATATTCCTCTATTTTGACTATTTTGAAGATAGGTGGGTTTTTTAGGAATGTTTTGCTCTGTAAGAAATTATTTGCGTTTGCGCATTGAGCTCTAACTCAAACCTTTCATGAGAATTTTGTCCTTTTTCTTCCCTTTTTTATTGTATGGATCCTTTGTTACGGTCTTTTCTTATAGTGTATTTCCTAATGCAAAGAATAAATTAGAGAAAGTCTGAGAATCACAGTAGAGGAGAGGAAGGAGTGAGAGATCAACAGATTAGAGTAAAGGAAGAAATTAAATAGATCAATATCTTGATTATTTTTATTACAGAATAATATTCTAGTCACATGTTAAAGACACGTGAGATGCTTGTATTCATTAGGAAATGTTAATGGAGTTACCTGTATGGTTTTGGTTGTGGCATGCTTGTTAAACAAGTTTCACTTGACTATTTCAGTAGCTGGGAATTTTATTTGTGGTTCATGTACTAAGGTTAATTTAAAAGTGATTAGAAGAAATGTTTACCAGAGTTGCTTAAATAGTTTTTACCACCATGAACCGTCGTATATCAGGGTTCCGTATGCCGAGGATCTCATCAGTTCACCCTATCCATAGTTTTAGTTTATGTTACAATCTCTGGTGAATACAGATGTTCAGCATTGTGACTTGTATTTACCGTGTCCTTACTGTCTGAGAGGCTGTTCGCTTTCTCTCCTTCTCTACTAAGTGTTTCTTCACTGATTCCTTTGTGTAGATATTTTCCCATTTAACCAAGTTGTTTAATTTATTATTATTGAAGAGTTCTTATTGCATTCCCACTTCAATTTCATTAGCAGAAAATAATTTGAATATTTCTTGATAGTCTCCTGTTTTTCCACTTTATTTTTGCACCATGTGATATGAAATGCAAGTATTTTGAAATTATATGCTTCTTAATTTTTTGTATTTGGATATTGTACTTCAGTACTGTTGATTTTTGTTCTTAGCTATCTGTGTTGATGTGTTTTTTCTTCAGAACTTTCAGTACGTTATATCAATGTCTTTTGCTGTTGAATTATTCGTGAAGCGCAATATGTTCTCTTTCATGTAACGTGAGAAAGGAATGAATGAGAGGGAGGGTTGGGTGGTGTGTGTTTCACAGATTTCTGTGTCATCTTGGGGTCCGTACATGAGCTGGAAGCATCAAGTGACTCTGAATATAGTGTAGTTGGGGCTCATTTGGGTGGAGGTGTCATGTTTTACTGAGCTTTGTGCAGTGCTTTGCTCTAAAGGGTTCCACTCAAGTGATTAAAAATATGACTGGCTATCCTCAGAGCATAGTAACTCACCGATGTATGACCACATGCTGTGTACTGGTGGGAGCCTCAACGCAGATGTACTCAATTGAGCCCAGTCACTACTCCAGCGGAGAATTCCTGTCTGCCTCTAGAGTGTCCAGCCCTAGGATATAATGGCCTGTAGGATGATTACCATCTCAGAGCGTCAAGATTTGACTGGTTTAGAAACTGCCAGAAAACCTTGGGATGTCATTTGAGTTACACGCATAGTTTCTTTTTTGCTCACCTTCATCATTTGCAGGCATAGTGACAATCGTCATGTTACTGACTAAGAAGTTCTTTCTACATAAGCTCTGCTATGCGTTTGTGATGCATAAAAATCCCATCCAACGTGAGGAATTGGTGCATACACATATCTCATCGTAATCACTTTTCCTTCCCACCTGCCCTGTCTTTTTATTCATCTCCTTCCCCTGATCTCCTTCCTGTAGCCGCAGCGTCTCCCCCCTGCTTTTCTGTCATCACTCCCTTTGTTTGCTTTTTGAATTATTTATAATTTGAGTTTCTGATTTGACAGGAATCCTGTGATATTTAGCCTCCTATGTGTGCTTTATCTCATTGTCATTGTGTTCTCATGATGCAGCCAGTATCCTTTTAAAACTCTCATGCGGCAGTGCCCTCAGCTAGAGTTCCTATGGAACACCACTTTTCACTCAAGTCTCCTTGGGCACTTTATCTTCAGTTAACTTTGTGTGCCACGCAAACTTCTTTTGAAATTATAATTGGCTTCCATTCTCCGACCTTTCTAATCTTACATGTTGTTGTTCCCGAATTGTATTTTTAACACATCACATGTTCTAATGTATTGAAAATATATTGCACAGACTTTTGTTTCTGTTATTAACATATACCACGATGTAGGTGCTATAAAGCGATGTTTGCAGTGGCTACCGATGTTCAAAGATAGAAGTTGCAGAGACCTAGAGAAAATCACAGGCCTGTGGAAGTTCATGGGAAACCATGTATTGTACATTGCTGTGTTGAAAATTTCAGTATATCCCAACATCCCCAGCCTTCAAAATAGAACACAACTGGTGTTTGTCAGTCATACTGTTTATCTCTAAAACCCACTTACCTTGCTTTACGTAAGCTTTGGTGGTGCAAATTTAGTTTTCCCTGAAGAGAGGGGAAGGTGACTGGACTTCTAATGGTATTGCCCTAATTTCTCTTGTAATCTCATAGCCACTATCTGTGCCCACTTGTCAGTGTTTTCTGTGTTCTTTCCTGCGCTCTGAGTTTCCTTAGGCACTGAGTCTCATGTACTGCTGCTAGCACCTGGACTGTAGAAGTGACTTCTTGACTTTTGTTTAGTAACCTTTTGTGCATTTGGGAGATATTTGTCATGTATATTTGCAGACATATGTGCTACTTTGGGGCATTTGTTTTGTTTGAGAAGGATAGTTTGCATTATTTGTTCATGTGGTTTTGGCCTTGGTTTGGCTTATTGACTTTATTTTTCTTTTATTTGTTTATTGTATGATCCAGACTTGTTGGTTTGTTATTACTGTAGGAATGAATATATATCATTTCACAATTGGCTGTTTTATTTTCTTTTGCAGTTTCGGTGCTGAATCCTACCGTTTGCACTGAGCTATATCGCCAGCCCTGTTTTTTGAAAGGAGGTGAGGTGTTGCTAAGGTGACACATTGGCCAGGCTGGGCTCTACCTTGTGACCTAATCCTCATCGTCTGTGTGCTGCTACTCTAGGTGTGCACCGTCATGCCCAGCTTCATGGTTAGACTTTTTCTTGATTTTGATAATTTCAGTACTTTGAAATTACAGGAAAGTCAATAGTTAGCAGTTGAAGATCTCTATGTAGATCATTTGATGTATATGTTTTATCTGCATTGCTTCAGATTTGCAGTTTTAATTTTAAGGGTATAGAGGAAGTGATAGCTTTAATCTGCACCTTAGTTTATTTTTCTGTTTCTGTTCTTCAAAAATTTCTTTATATCCATTGGAGATTATCTTGCTTGTATTTGGGTTCATATATTTTGTTACTTGTGTTATTTTTGGTTTGTTTGTAAGTTTTAGTTTAAAATTTCTTTTGGCAGTTAGTCTCAGAGTCCCTAAGTTATATAAACGTGTTGAAATCATAACTTCTGAGATGTATGAAGAAAAAAGGCATAGCAAAGCCCCTGTACGTGAAACAGAGTGGAAAGTGTCGCAGTGGGCTTCTAGGAAGGAATGAACCTCTGAAATTGTGGAAGGAGGAGGAATAGGACAAAGGTAAGAAGGAATGAAAAAGAGGCCAAAACTGGCATAGATAGTCATTCATTCCCCCAGACCACTTATTTCTAATGTGTAATACAATTTGGAATGCATGTATATAATTTTTTTGAAACTAGGTTGAGAGTAGAGAAGGTCTGATTGAAGTACACACGGTATGATTTGAGCAGTGATATTTGTACCTTTTTAGACAGCGTTGCTTATTGGTCAAAAGTAAACCATTTTTAGTAGCAATAACGGTTTTAAAATAAATTGAAAACGTTGGTGAGGTTATTTCTTATCTGAGGGAGAGATAAAGATGACATTTATTATTTTTTAGGCCATAAGACAAATACCTAAAAGACACAGCAAGTAAGGTGATGGCACATAAGCAAGAGTGGAGAAGATCAGTCGGGTGGCAGCAGGTGCTATGCACATGGTAGGATTCTGCATTCAATGAAAATCACAGGTGTGTGTGTGAATGTGTCTTAGTGTTTGTGGCTGTAACTCTGCTCAACATCTACAACTTAGAGGAGGAGAGATTCATTTTTAGCTCTCAGTTTCAGAAGGTCTCACATAGTCCATACTTGGGAAACCAGTGGTGTTAGAACCGTAGGAAGAATTCTAATTGGAGAAAACCTGTTCATTCCATGACAGCCTGAAACTCAAGTGAGCGAGGAAAGGCAGAGCTACCCTACCCCTTCCAGGTCTTGTCCCATAATCCACAGCTTCTGGTCCATGCTCCAGTTTTCCATCCCTTATGACCAGGTCTCACCCCTTAATAGACATTTCCACATTTTTTAGAAGAATAATACATTTGCTGTATTATAGGTGTGGTACTCATGTGATTAGCGGTAGGTACATATAGAAGGATGCACAGAGCTGTCCTCCCTTTGATCCAAGCACGATGTTTCTATTACCGAAAACTTCACTTGACTTCTCATAATCGTATCTTGAGAAGGAAGAGTAGGGTCTGAGGGCTTCTAGAACAAGTCACATGTGTCAGTTTTCCAAGAATTTGAATTTCCCAGTAAAAGGAGGCATGTCTACAGAGGTAACAAAATTTATAGCGAGAACTTGACTTTGCCTCTAGGCGTATTCTGAGCTTATATTGTTGCAGAACCCTAACAATACTTTTTGCTCCACTAAATCATCAAAATTTTCTTTCGTACTGTGTATTTTTATTAGTTCTAAACGTGAACAATTTAAGTGTTTCTTTAAATTCCCTTCTGTCTCAGACGACACCAAAAGCTCAATTCTCTTTCAGTATTGAAGATAACTTTTATGGGATATAAACATTTGGTTTTCTAGAATTATTTGTATTTACGAGTATCTGTATATAAAATGCATGCATGTATATGTATATTGAAATACTCATTTAAAATGTTTATATGTCAGTCTCTTCTGAATTGTCCCGAACCATCCAGGAGATGCCTAGAGTATTTATTTGGTTAGTTCCTTTTATCTGTTTAACTTTGTTTTGTGTGAGACTGTTGAGAAGGTGTGTGTGTCAGAGCTCTTGAGAATGCGTATCTGTCTCATTTTTCTATTTTCTTCAACTTGCTCCTTCTTAATCCAAGCATTTTTCAAAAGAACTGCAAGTCACAGGGAGATGACTGGCACTAGGTCCCCGCCTTGAACTTTGGAGGTATTGGGTGTTTTGTCCTAATAATAGGAAAGTAACTGATACATTCCCTAACCATTAGACCTTAAGAGTTTTAGTTTATTTTTCAAAGTCCTGGTTATTTTGGGAAACTATATACTTTGAACTGTAATCTGTGTTTATTCAGCACTCCATGTCAAAAGAGTTGAAAACACGTAGTGAAGTGGAATGGAAAAAAAGGAAATGTGATGTTAAGTAAACAGTGTTACATGAAAAGCTCAGTGATTCTATTTTGTAAACTATTTACGCTTCCTATATGTGAGAATTTTTTCCCCCTGTAGCTTCAGGTAAGGAACCAGACTTTCCAGTCGCACCATTCCAGCTCCTGCAAGTCTACTTTTCTTCCTAAGGAGGTTCAGTGTTTCTATAGATTGAAGTTTAGGTACAGAACAGTGGTAGAGTCATTCAGGACATTGGCAGTGCAGAAGCCTGAGCGACTGATTGTGTGTGTGTGTGTGTGTGTGTGTGTGTGTGTGTGTGTGTGTGTGTGTATTTGCTTTCTGAAGTGATTACATTTGAAGTGATGGAATATTTTTTAATGAGCTTTCCTTAGTATCATTAATTATTTGAAAGTGAGTATTATGTAGACAGGCCTTATTCTTGATGCAGAGAAAATGAAGCTTTTTCTGCCTTGCTTCTGAACCCTGGAACATTAAAAATGTATCATCACTCTCATCGTCATCACCATAATCATCATCGTGGCTAATACCATCATGTCTTATTTTTATTGTAGTTCCCATTCAGTCAAATTTTAGCCATGACTAAATCATGGGGTGAATGTGTGAGTAACAGAACATTACAGTGAAGTGCAGGTTGCCATGAACTCTGCTCCCTTTTACCACATTCATTGCATCATTCTTGCCACCCTCTGGAGCAGTTCCGGAAGTCTTGTTTTGCAATATTTTTTTTTTTTTAGTTGCCCTGTTGTGACTGCCTAGATTTCTTGAATGAATGCAAAGTATATACCTTTCCTGGTGGTTTTGACTTCAGGGAAGAATCAGGACTCATGCAGTGCTGCATCCCCCAGATTGGGACACACGGTTTTAAGAGCCTGCCTTTCCTTTGAATGGCACTCGGGAAACACACTCATTGCATTTGGACCACACCTTGGCAAGACATGCATGGTGCATTGTTCAGGGATTTGCATTTCACTGTTTGGACAGCGCCTTACGAAACTGAATATAGGAACTCTGCTAGATATGTGGCTTTCTCTGTAGCCTCAGTGGTTTCTAAAGAATGTTAAATAAACTTTGTATGCTGACATTTACTGGGTTTTTTCCTCAACTTTCCAATTTTCTAATTGAAACCCTCTCCTTTTCCATTGCTCATGCTCTGTTCTAAACTCCAGTCCTCCCTGATGAGTGCATAAGTGCTTTGCTCTGTCCACGTTAAAAAGTACTTGAGTAAGCAAAGCCTAGAAGCTTGATCCTACTGTACTACATTGCATACTGTGCAGTCACCATATTGATAAATGATTAAGGCAGTATGTAGAAATTTACTTGCATTAGATCCACTTACATTGTTTTAATTTTTTGAGTTTTGAAGAATTGCAAAATGACAAAATGCATCTCTCATTTTTGAGAATAAGTGAATATTGCTTTGGATTTTCTGTTTCATGGGCTGATCTGTCACAATCTAGAATTCTCACAGAAGATACACAAAGGGAGGAAATAGCGTGAGACAGAAGAGATGGGTAAAAGCGGAGAGAATGACAATCTCTGAAGACCCTGGAAGTTCAAACTAAGAAGCAAGATACCAGTGTTACATGTCAGGGAAAGAGTCATCGCCTTCCAGACAAGCTTTTTAAAACCATATTAGAGCGTTTAGTAACTGATGTTGTAGGTTTTGTTTGCTGTTTTGAAGGGACTCCCTAACCTCCCTCACCAAAAGATAGAAGGGAATTGAGGCTGTAGTTAGAATGAAGAAATCCGCTCTCCTTTGTGTGGCGCCATCATTACCAGGATTATGACCATCATTACACCTCAGTTTGGTCCTCTCCTCTTCTGTCTGCACCCTGAGCCGTTTAATGGTCACTTCATTGTTCCCCATACCCCATGTACCTTTTGGTTTGAATATTGGTTAGCAAGTTCATGGCTACTGTAGCTGCTGCTCCTACAGTTGCTGAGCTACACCTCGGAGTAGAAGATGCCAAACCAAGGCCCACCTGGTGGGAAGATTCCATTTGGCAAGAAGGTAATAATCTCCAGCTGATTTCCCCCTGAGCTCTTTTAGACTTGGAGTGTTTGTATATGGTGAGTGACCTGATGGGCACTTTCTACGCAATAACTGACTGTTGGGGTATACAATGTAGTTTAAATGTTTCAGCTGTGGTAACTTCAAAATAAGCATAATATGGCAGGAACATATTCGAAGCCTGAGGGGAGGAGGGAAAAGGAAAATATGTTCTTAGTGCTAACATCTGTCCTTTCAGATGTGTGGCAGGTGAAGAAGTGAGCCCTCAAACAATGACAGGCTAAAGGAAAGAGGGATGGTTCTCTCCGAGGTCGCTTCATCATGTTCTTTTGATCCTGCACCGCGTGGACTGAGGTGACATAGTGGGAGGGGTGGGCCAGGCGAGCAGCTTCTGTCATGCTGTGTGTCGTGCTTCACTTTAGGATGGGCCAGTCACAGCCTAGAAATCTGACTGACCCTTCTTGGAGTGTAGTAAGGCGTCACAGGTTCAACCTCAGTGCCGGACCTAGAGTGGGAGTAGGACCACTTGCACACGGGTACCACTATGATGTCACTGCAGATTCAACTCTTAGCATCGTCTGAAGAGCCTGCTATGATCTAAACCCTAGAGATTGAGGTTCTCTGTGTATGGTCTTATTTGTTGGTCCCTTTTGGCTTTGCACCCTTGAGAAAGAGCCAGCATGCCCACCATGCTTTGCACATTGCTGTTTTTCAGCAATGGGCCAGCCATAAAAGTTCCTGCTGTATTGCTAGCACCATGCTGAATACAGTAATGTGCAATATGCGCAGCGTTCACAACGGCATCGGCAATGAGAACGGAGCTTCAGGACCAGAGCTGCACTCGCTGGTACCCAGCATCCAGTGACGGGTCGTGTACAAGTGCTCCAGGGGGAACCTCTTGAGAAGTACTGTGCAGAAGTCACTCACTTGTGTATGCCACACTGTAGAATGCAGTGTCTTTGTGGTCATACTTGGTCTTCTGTGTCTTCCTCTCTACTGTATCTTCTGTTGTATTCTTAACCTTCTATTACATGTATTATAAGGAACATGAAGATAAAAATCATTTGTAATTAAAAACTTGGTTTTACTTAGAAGTTGATTGCATTTTTAATAAGACAATGACTGTTATGGTTAGATTAAATTATTACGATTCTTTTCTTCATAACCCATGTTCTTCCTCTGTACTCCTCCTTTTGTGCATTTCATATCACTAGCCAATTTTAAAAGAATTGTATAGTATATTTTTTCTTGCTGAAATCTATTTTCAAAGTAGTAATTTTTATATGTGTCACTGACCTGTCACAGCCTCTCTTTTAAAGTAATACCTCAACTTGACAAAATCAGCTGAAACTTAAAAGTTTTTATTTCTTCCCTAATCTTTATACTGGTTTGATAAATATTTTACTTTAAAATATGTCATAAACCAAAGTAGATGTTATGCAGGAATTCAATAAGTTTAAAAATTCATTATCCCTTATGTTTTCCTATATTTAACCCTTCAAACTGTGTTTGCTTTCTTTTAACCTATAGATTTTTTTCTTTTCTTCTTGAGATAGGGTCTTGCTCTATCATCCAAGCTGATGTTGTAGTCCAAGCTCACCATTGAGTGCAGTCTGACAGAGAACTCTTGAGGATCCTCCTTCCTTGGCCTTGAAGTGGTAGGATTACTGGTATGCATCACCATGGCCATCAGTTTTGTGGTGCAGCGGCATCACACCTGGAGTCTCATGCATTATAGGCAAGCATTCTTATCACTGACATATGGCCTCAGCCCCCTCTAGTATTTTTTAAATATAGATCTACAGCTAACTAAATCTTTTATGTATTTATTTTTGGGGACTGAAAACAGGTTTACTATCAATTTCAAATAGTGTCCATTTGTCACATTTAAAATATTTCCGTGGCTTCCATGTTTTCCATGGCATCAACCACACGTTTTCGGTTTCTTTTTGGATATGTATTTTATTTAAGAATGATTCAGTAGATTCTACCATTTTTAATTTGAATAATTGATGATAGCGGTTGTAACATTTTTTTCTCAAAAAAAAAACGTAGTGAATATTTTATACTTTGGCGTTCATACTATCTCTGACCCAACTGCCTAACTCTTTCATTGTACATGAAATCAGCCAATGAAATTATTTAGGTAACTGTTATGTCTTTTCTGTTGCGACTGTGTGGTGAAGGACTGGCACTAAGCCATATTTGAGTCTTGTTGATACGGCCTCATCCGTTATCTCCAGGTATTTTTATGTGCACCGGGTATTTGCTCTATGATAATCCGTAGAGGTTAGAGATGATTTATTTTTACCTAAAATTTTATTTTCCATTTAGAAAACACTGTGAGGTGCAAATCATCTCAGTTCAATCAAAGATTGAGATGAACTTCAGGAAGAGCCTATCCAGCTTTTCTTTCTGACTTTCAGAATTTATTTGGCAATACCCATTTGGGCTTTTTTTTTGAGAGACTTCCATGTTTCTCTCACCTTAGGACTGAAGGATTTTTAGTGATTCAGTTTTGCTCTTCAGAGATGAACATAGTGTGTGTAACATCTGTTACAAGCAACTTCAGAACCTGACAAATGTCATTGCTATGTCACTGTTCATGGGTTTTTTTTTAACCATCCGTCCTCTGAACAGTGCCACAGAACTGCCATAGATAACACTGTTCTTTATAAATATTTTTGGTGTAGTTCTCAAACTTGCTACCAATTTTAGTAAATGCTCCATAAAATAAAAACGAAAAGCCTGGCATTACATTTCCTCTTTCTCATTTCTCTCAGGAAAGTACTTGCCTCGAGTTCTGCTTCATTCTGAATCCAGTGCCCAAACCAGTAAGTGCTGCTAAAGAAAAATGGTAGCCATCACGTTACCTGGGAAAAGTTTGGCGTGTCCGAAATTTTCAGTAATTCTGTATTTTTTTCTCTAGTCAGGCATTATCGTGACATTGAAATATGTTTATGCTTTTTCTATGACGATGTTTGCTGATTGTAAACAGTTTATCCAATCTAGTCTGAACTTCATGTATTTCTGTTTTTAGAATTCCATGTCCTTTGCATTTTGATGAAATAGGATTAGTTGACTAACAGCCTGAATACTTTGGAACAGATTTTTAATTAGGTCCATGGCTTTCTCTTTCATTAACCCTTTTCCCCAGAATGCATTAATGACAATTGTCGTATTATCTAAGAAACTCCCTTTTTATTGTGTTGTGATGCATAATAAATGCATTCAGCATGTAGAATTGGTGCATATACCCATCTCATCTTAACCATTGCACATTTTTCAGTGGAGTAATACATTTTCTGTATCATGGGTGTTGGGGTTATGGGATCAGCAGAAGGAACACATAGAAGCATGTGAAGAGCTTTCCTCCTTTGGATCTGAGCACAGTCCTCCTATCCCAGGAAACGTTAGTTGACTCTCATAATCGTATCTTGAGAAGGGAGACTAGGGTCTGAGGGCTTCTAGAAAAAGTCACACGTGTCAGTTGGTGGAAGAATTTGCATTTACCAGTCAAAGGAGGCATGGCTATAGAGGAAACCAAATTTGTAGTAAGGACTTGTCTTCGACTCTTTGCATAATTTGAACTTCTATAGTTGCAGAACTCAAAAAATACTTTTTGCTCTCCCAGATCATCAAAAATTTTCTTTCCTAGCGGTTTTGTTTTGAGTTCCTAAACCTTAATCATTTCTTAAGCGTTTCCTCAAATTCCCTTCTGTCTTAGACTGCAACGAAGGGACTTTAGTCTTTCAGTATTGAAGGTAATTTTTTCGTTTGGGGATTTGAACAATAGTCCTTTCTACAAGTATTTGTACAAATACCTGTGTATAAAATGCATGCATGTATATGTATATCGAAATAGTCATTTAAAATATGTGTATGTTAATGTCTTCTGAATTGGTCAGAACCAGCCAGGGTAAGGAGATGCCTAGAGTATTGATTAGGTTGCTTCCTTTTAGCTGTTCATCGTTTTAGTTTTTTAATTGAGTCAATGTCTGTTGAGAAGAGAAGGTATGGGTATCAGAGCTCTTGAGAATGCTGATCTGTCTCAATTTTCTATTTTCCTTGACTTAGTCCTTCTTAACTCAAGTCTTTGTCAAAACTGCAAGAGGTACAGAGAGATGACTTGATACTAGGTCCTCTCCTCTAACTATGGAGGATTTGGGTGTTTTGTCCCAATAATACGAAAATAGATTCGCTAAGCATTAGAAGTTAAGAGTTTTAGTTTATCTTTCAAATTCCCAGGGCATTGTTGCAAAGTATTTTTCTTGAACTTTAACTTTTGAGTCTATTCAGTCACTTGCTGTCATAAGAGTTGAAAATACATAGTGAGCAGGATTGCAAAAAAAGGAAACATGATGTCAGTAAACAATGTCACATGAAGATCTTAGAGATTCTGTTTTGTAAACTATTTCTCCTTCCTTTATGAGGTTTTTTTCCCCTCTAGCTTCTGGTAAGGAACTAGACTTTCCAGTCGCACCATTCTAGCTCCTGCAAGTCTGCTTTTTTCCTAAGGAGGTTCAATGTTCTCTGGCTTCTCCATAGGTTGAACTTTACGTGAATAACACTGGTAGAGGCATTCCGGACATTTTCAGCACAGAAGCCTGAGCGACTGGCATTTCTTTTCCTTTTTGCCTTCTTAAATCATCACTTTTAACACGATGGAACAGTTTTTAATGACCATTCCTTAGTATCATTAATTATTTGAAAATAAGGAGTATTATGTAGACAGGCCTTATTCTTTAAGAAGAGGAAATGAAGCTTATTCTGCCTTGCCTCTGAACTCTGGCACATTAAAAATGCATCAACACCACCACCACCACCACCACCATCATCATCTTGGCTAATAGCATCCTTTCTTATTTTGTTTGTTCCCATTCATTCATGTATGAGGGATGACTATATCATATGATGAATGTGTAAGTTAAGTGTTACAGTGTTGCGCTGGTTTCCATGAACCAAGCTCACTTTTTTCCCCACATTTTATTGATATGTATACGTGAAAAATTCAAGGTTTACAATGAAGTTGAGCATTTTGTGCACGTACGTACGTATCTTGTCAAGGTGACAAGGGTTTTCCCACTCTCCTTTTGTCCCTTCCCCCTCCCCCTCCCTCCTTCCTCCCCCATCCCACTCCCCTCTTTCACTTTGCCTTGCGTCTTAAGTTCCATAGGAGTGTGACCTGGGTCTCTCATGTGAGAGAGACCATTCGAACCAAGCTCACTTTTAACACACTGAACGCATCTTTCCTGCCAGCTTCTGAAGCAGTTCCAAATTCCTTTTTTGCAATTTTCTTTGGTAGCACTGTTCTGGCTGCCTTGATGTCCTGATCGAATGCAACCTGCATACCTTACCTGGTCATTCTGACCTCAGGGAAGAATTAAGGTCATGCATTGCTTCATCCCCTGGTCAGGGACACACTGATGTGTTTCCTAAGAGTCTGCATTTCTGTTGGATGGCACACAACAATCCCATTCATTGCATTTTGATCACTCCTCGTAAAAAAAAAAAAAATGAACCGTACATTGTTGAGGGATGACCAAATCGCTTTTTCTGCAAGGCCCTAATGAAGCTTAAAATAAGAACTCCGGTGGATATGTGAATTCTTCTGTAGCCTCATTTGTTTCTGAAGAACCTAAAATCCACTTTGTATGCTGACATTGACTCATTTGTTTGCATCTTTTCAATTTCCTAATTGAAACCGCCTCCTTTTTCATTGCTCATACTCGGTCCTAATCTGCAGTCATCCCTGCTTACTGCGTAAGTGCTCTACTTTCTCCACAACTAAGAGTACTTCAATGAGCAAAGCCTAGAAGCTTGATCCTTCTGCACAACTTTGCATTCTCTCCAGTCACCGTACTGATTAATGATTGAGGCTGTATGTATGTCCAGCCTTTTTATTTTACATTTTTTTGAGTTTTGAAGAAAGGCAAAATGATAAAATCCATCTCATTTTTGAGCATAAGTGAATATTGCTTAGATTTTTTGTTTTCGTTTAATGATCCTTCATAATCTAGAATTACCACTGAAGACACAGAGATGGAGAAAATAGGGGAACCTGGAAGAGAGTGGTGAAAGGGAAGCGAGCCTATATCTGGAGACCTTGGAACTTCAACATAGGAGGCAAGATACCAGTGTTACGTGTCAGGACGTGATGTATAACCTGATAATGTCATGGCCCATGGCCTTCCACACAAATGGTTTAAAACCATTATTAGAATGTTTAGTAACTGACTTAGGTTGTGTTTCCTTTTTTCAAGGGACTACCTAACATCACTTCAAGTGTTAGAGGGGAATTAAGGTTGTATTTAGAAGGAAGCAATCTGCTCTCCTTTGTGAGGCACCATCATTACCAGGATAATAACCATCGTTACTCCTCAGTTTGGTCATCTACTCTTCTGCCTGCATCCTGGGCACTTTCCTGTTCACTTGCACACTTCGGCATACCCCATGTACCTTTTGGTTTGAATATTGATTTGCAAGTTCGTGGCTACTGTAGCTGCTGCTCCTACTGCTGCTGAGTTACACCTCTGAGTAGAAGATGCCAAACCAAGGCCCACCTGGGGGCCAGATTTCGTTTGGCAAAAAGGTAATTCTCTCCAGCCGATTCCCCCTGAGCTCTTTGGGACTTGGAATGTTCGTATATGGTAAGTGATCTGGGTGGTATTTTCCACCTAATAGCTGACTGTTGGGGTATACAATGTAGTTTAAATATTTCAGCTGTGGTAAATTCAAAATAAGCATAATATGGAAGGTACATATCGTAAGCCTGAGAGGAAGAGGTTAAAAGAAAATACGTTCTTAGTGCTGAAATCTGTCCTTTCTGATGCGTGGCAGGTGAAGAAGTAAGAACTCAGAGGATGACAGAAAGATTAAAGGAAAGGGGGGTGGTGCTCTCTGAGGTCGCTTGATCATGTTCTTTTGATCCCGCACCGCGTGGACTGAGGTGACATAGTGGGAGGGGTGGGCCAGGCGAGCAGCTTCTGTCATGCTGTGTGTAGTGCTTCACTTTAGGATGGGCCAGTCACAGCCTAGAAATCTGACTGACCCTTCTTGGAGTTTAGTAAGGCAGTACAGATTCAATCTAGGTGCCAGACCTAGAGTGGCAGTAGGACCACCAGCACCCAGGTACTACTATGATGCCATTGCAGATTCAGCTCTTAGTGTCATCTGAAGAGCCTTCTATGAGCTAGAGGTTCTCTGCGTATGGTCTTATTTGTTGGTCCCTTTTGGCTTTGCACCCTTGAGAAAGAGCCAGCATGCCCACCATGCTTTGCACATTGCTGTTTTTCAGCAATGGGCCAGCCATAAAAGTTCCTGCTGTATTGTTAGCACCATGCTGAATACAGTAATGTGCAGTATGCGCAGCGTTCACAGCGGCATCGGCAATGAGAACGGAGCTTCAGGACCAGAGCTGCACTCGCTGGTACCCAGCATCCAGTGACGGGTCGTGTACAAGTGCTCCAGGGGGAACCTCTTGAGAAGTACTGTGCAGAAGTCACTCACTTGCGTATGCCACACTGTAGAAAGCAGTGTCTTTGTGGTCATACTTGGTCTTCTGTGTCTTCCTCTCTACTGTATCTTCTGTTGTATTCTTAACCTTCTATTACATGTATTATAAGGAACATGAAGATAAAAATCATTTGTAATTAAAAACTTGGTTTTACTTTGAAGTTGATTGCATTTTTACCAGACACAGTGACTGTCATCATTACAATAAATTACTATGATACTTCATAGCCCATGTTCTTGCCATGTACTGCCCCTTTTATGCCATTCATATCACTAGCTAATTTAAAACAATGTCGAGTAGATGTTTGTTCACTTAAGTCTGTGTCTAAAGTGCTCATTTTGACATGGATCACTGACCCGTTACAGCCTGTCTTTTAAAATAATACCTCAGCTTGACCAACTCTCCTGAAAACTTCTAAGTTTTATTTCTTCCCTAATCTTTCTACTGGTTTGATATGTATTTTACTCTAAAATATGTCACAGTCTAAGAAGATATTACTGCCGAAGTGAATACGTTTCAGATATAGTTGTTCTTTTTGTTTTCCGATGGTTAACATTTCAAAATGTGTTTGCTTTCTTTTAATGTATACAATTTTCTTCCTTTTTTTTTTTTCTGGAAACAAGGACTTGCTGTGTAGTCTAAGGTGATGTTCACCTCACCATGGAGCGCAGTTTCACCTAGAACTCACGATGATCCTCCTGCCTTGGTCTCAAAGTGGTTGGATTGCAGCGTGCGTCACCGAGATTTCGTGTCTCGCACATTACAGGCAAGTACTCCCATCTCTGACCTATGGGCCCAGCCCAGCTTTACTGTTCCTAAATATAGCTCTAGAGTTAACAAAATCTTTCATCTATTAGTTTTGGGCGGCTGATAATCAGTTTACCTTAAATTTGGAAAAGTGTCCATTCTTCACATTTCATGTATTTCCTGTTGTCTGATGGCTTCTGTGTTTTCTCTGGCAACAACCAGAAGTTTTAGTTTTCTTTTGCGATATGTATTTTATTTGCGATTGACTTTATAGTTACTCTTATTTTTACTTTGAACAATTGACGACCGGGTTTATTACACTTTTTGTCACTAAAGAAAACCATAGGAAATATTTTACACTGTGCCATCCACACCATCTCTGACCAAACTACCTAAACGTTTCTGTGTAGCATCAGATCGTCCAATGAAAATATCTAGGTAATTTGTATCTTTTTTCTAATGTAACTGTGTTTTAAAGGACTGGCACAAAGCCATATTTGATTCTCGATCATTCGACCTCATCTGTTAACTCCAGTTTTTTCTTATGCACACTGGATATTCTGCGATATGATAATCCTAGAGGATAGAGATCATTTAATTTATCATAATATTTTAGTTTCACAGGAAGAAAATACTGTGAGGTACGATCATGTGAATTCAGTCACAGATTGAGCTCAACACAAGGAAGAGCCAGTTTAGCTTTTCTTTCTGAATTGGCTTGGCAAGGCCCAGTTGGGCTTTGCTTTGAGAGACTGGCAGATACCTATCACCTGAGGACTGAATCATGTTTAGGCATTCTGTTTCCCTTTCCAGAGATTTTGACCCTAGCGTGTGTAACATCTGTTACAAGCAACTTCAAAACCTGAGAAATGTCATTGCTGTGTCACTGTTTATGGGGTGTGTTGCCATCCTTCCCATGAACAGTGCCACAAAACTGCCATAGATCACACTGTTCTTTGAAGATATTTTTCATATAGTTCTCAAACCTGCTACCATTTTTAATAAATGCTCCATAAAATAAACACTAAAGAGGGGGCATCACATTTTGGCTTTCTCTTTTCTCCCAGGAAAGTGCCTTCTCCCAGTGCTGCCTAATTCCTAATCCAGTGCCCTGACACATGCGTGCTTCTAAAGAACATGGTGGCTACTGCGTTACCTGGCAAAGGGTTTTGCCGGTCTGACAATTGCAGTCATTTTGTACTTACTCCCTTGGATAGTCTTTTTGTACCGTGGCACTGAAATGTCCTTGTGCTCTTTCTATGAGGATTTTTGCTTATGGCATACAGTTTACCCAATATACTCTCAACTACATATATTTATGTTTTTATCTTAACTTCCCTTTGCATTTTGGTGTAATATGTTTACATGACTAAGCCTTATTTATCAGGTCTTGCCCTTAGTTCAATTTATTGAAACACAAAAGTTCTGGTAAAATTAGGTCTTCAAGTTTGAATCACTGTAACTTAGTAACCCCAGATGTTGTGGATAGAAAGCTTCTAAGTGAGCTGTTATTTAGTAAAAGAGCTTGTGGATTTAGAGTAAAGAAAACCATGAACAAGCAAAGTGGAGCGTGAGGGGTTTATGGTGAGTTAGGACTTAACCATACCTGGGTCACTGGGGATATTTATTTTCAGCCATTTGAAAATTTTCCATACTCCCCTTCATAGTGGTTGGGGCAGTTTTCAATTCCTCCCGTCGTGTCCAAGTGTCCTTTGGACGAGCATGGTTCTACATACCTATGTGGAAAATGTGTGAAGAATTAATGTAAAAATTTTCTTACTGCTTGTGTGGGAATTGTTTTCTTTCTTGTGCCTAATGATGGAATCTTGGGGCCTGGTGTCATACCTCAGTGATGAGAGCACTTGCCTACGAAGTCTGAGGCCTTCAGGCTCTGGGATTCGATCCTACAGCACCACTTAATAGCTGGGCATGGTGGCTCATGCATGTAATTCCAGCACTCTGGAGTCTGGAGAAGAGGATTGCAATGACTTTTTGGCCTGGCCGGGTTCCATAGGGAGTTTAAGATCAGCCTGACCTAAAGGGTGAGAGTCTTTCTCAATAAAAATTACAATTAGTAACTGTTATTATTGTGTACATCTCATAGTATATATACATACATACCTTACTTTTAGAGCAGCTAAATCCAGCTACTTTATTCATAATTTGTCTATCACAGTTAACATCTTAGTGATGCCAGCAAATAATTTATCACTTTGCGTTTTGCATGAATTTGACACGTCATCATGAAGTACTGTTACTTTTTTGTAATTAAGGTATTTTCAGTTTATTCTTCCTATGTGAATATATTAATGTATCCTTTGAGCAATATTTCCTCATCTACCCTATTTATATAGTATTTTACCAGTACTAGTGAAGGTATAAACAGGGTTTTGCAGGATATGGTCAAGTGGAGGTCCTGGCACTCTCTTGATTGGGGTGTAAATCATAGCACACAATGAAAATCACAATGGCAGCTCCTCAAAAAAAGAAAATAGAGCTACCATAGTGTGCAGCCCTTTTACTACTAGGTATCATGTCCACTCTCTTCAGTATGTCTTTTCTTACTTGTGTAGTATACCCATGCAGTATATAAACTTTGCCTAGATTTGGTGGTTGCTTTTTGTAGTTTTTACTTTTGGGAGATAAGTTCCTTGCATGTAGCGTATAAGGGAGCACAAATGCAGGGTGGAATGAAAGATGAATGGCTAGGAAGACACATATCGGACAGATATTCTATGTTATCTTCGGGGTCCCATAGGCACTGGACGCATCCAGTGACTTTGAATGTCATGTAAGTAGGGAGCAATGGGGAAGACCTGTTATGCTTATCAGAAGTTTGTTCAGTGCTCCTCTCTATTATCATATAAATGCCATTGATTGTGGTAATTCAATGATGTACAACCACGGGCTGGTGCTGAATGGGTCTTCAAGTAACATGTCCTAAGTTTGACAAAATCGCTTCCAAAGAAAATTCTTGTCTGGCTCTTGTGAGTCCAGTACTCTGATTAAGGGCTTGTGGGAACATTCCGATTCTAGAGCTTCAAGAGTTGACTACTTTGCCTAGAAACAGCCTGATCACTTTGGAAAAGTCTTTGAGCTAGGCTTATAGCATTCTCTTTCAGTAACCCCTTTCCCCTGAAGGCATTGATGACAATTGTCTTATTACCTAAGAAACTCCCCTTTGTATTGTGTGTTGTTAGGCATAATTATTGGCGTTCAATGTGTAGAATTTGTGCATATGTCCGCATCATCTTAATCATTCCTCCTTCCCTTCCCCTCCCTGCTTCTTGTCCATCTCCTTCCTCTGGTCCACTCCAGATCTCCACAAAGCCAGCCTCCACTGGCATACCTAACTCTCTTCTGTGGTTTCAATCATGAGTAATTCAAGTAAGTGAGATGGTTCCATTATATCATACCATTCAAGACGTGCCAGGGAACTC
>PVKB01006360.1:0-64849 GCA_004027205.1 Ctenodactylus gundi | reverse complement strand
GTGGGGGGTGTGGGGGAATGTGGGGGATGAGGGTGTCAGGTAGGGGGGTGAGGGGGATTGGAGCGCCACCTTCATTATGTCAGCAGCTGTGTGTTGGAACTGACTGTAATAGGAGCCACCTACAGGAAGTGGAGCTTTACTTGCTGCTCACCTCCCACTCAGAGCTCTTCTCTGCTGGTGGCTCCATGTCCTCCAAATGCCATGGAACAGTACAGGTCTGCAGCCTGGGGTTTGGGGACCCCTGGCTTAATCTAAGTTTAGGACAAGTCTGGGCAATCTGGTGAGACTCGATCTCCATAAAAGTGCCAAATGAGAAGATGATAAAATTGTGTATTTATTTACTTATTTACTTGATGCTGGAGATTGAAAACACCTTACAACTGAATTATATCCCTAGCCTTGAGGATAATCCATTCTTCTCATAAGGGTAACTAGTCCAAAAAGCCAAGAGGTCCTGAGCAAAAGAGCCTGCGAGGAAGCCTAGTAACTTGTGGCAGCTGGAGGTCTCTAGGTCTTATGATATTGGGGAGGAGTTGTATCACCCAGGTACTATTTGCTGAGCATTCAGGCATAGACATAGCACAAAGAGAGGCCGTAGTTGTGGGGCTGTTTTGGAGGTGGTCAACTGCTTGTTAAATAATAGAGGTTCAACATTACTATCTTTGAAATAAAATTGCGTGGATAGTCTTTAAACTCTCCTGATGTACCTCAGATGTCTGAGAGTGATGGGCCAGGAGAAACGGATGAAGACTTGAAAAGCCTTGTGCTTATCCTTGAAACGTAGCTTGGATTGGAAATAAAATTCTAAAGTTTTTTTTTAAATGGTGGCTGAAGTAAACTGTGTTAACAACTCTGAAAAAACGTGTCTCTTTGAGGATGTTCCCCAAGGTAGTGCTATAGGGAACAGTCATAGGAGCACTCCAACAAAGTCCAGGGATGCTTAGAATTTGGAACAGTGCAGGATCTTCAAGCGCCCTCTCCCTGTTTTAAGCCAAATTCCAATGTGACAAGAATTTCCTCAAAGGTTACCTATTTGGTCAAGAATAATAACTGGAGATCTTTGTATTTTGGTTGTATCAAAAGGTATCAATGAATAAAAGCTTCTTAGGAAGACATTACCCAGGTAAACAGCCCTAACTCCATCAGCAACTTTGGATTTTGTCCTTGCTGTGTGTGGTTTTCAAATCATTGTCCAAGTTAGATTGTTTTCTTCAGCTTTAGTAACAGCTGGAAGCCCTTTCTGAGGGCTGGTAAGGCTGGAGTTATCTCAGAGTCACTTCATTGAAGATCTGTGACCTTCAGAAGTGAAGTACCAACAGCAACTAAAGGATGAACAACACTCTGTTCCTAGTCATGTGGCAGAGGTTGTGTCTCCACTAGCCAAGTCCTGGAGTAACCCATGTGGCAAGTTCGTGTTAGCAAACTCGGTGCATCCGACTTCCAAAAGCAGGTCTTATTTGCTATAGCTCCCAGAACTAGGCCAGCTGTGCGGTTTTGTTATGTGCAGAGACAACTCCTGTGTGACTATATAAAGTATTTGTAGATGGAGTACTTGGAATCCTAAACATGAGGTATCCTGGGACACATCCTGAGACCTATGTAGGTCTGGTGGCACAGCTGAAAAAATAATGGCTTATGAGATTACTAGCTGGAAGAACTGTAACGTCAAAGGCTAGTGAGAAAGTAAAACAGAAGCATGTTTATCTGTGGGTAGCATCACAGGGGTGGTCTGTGGAGAGACTGCCCAACAGATGGCTTACAGTTTTCTAGTGGAACTGACCAGTGCGGCTGGTAAGTTTTGAATTATGAAAATGGAAAGAAAAAAAGCAGAGGGGCTGGAGGAAAGGCACAGCAGTTAAAGCGCTTGCCTAGCAAGCACTAAGCACTTGGGCTGGATTCTCCAGCAACAGACCAGGCCGGGCATGGTGGCACACACCTGTAATCCCAGCGCCAGGAAGCTGAGGCAGGAAGACTGCCATGAGTTCAAAGCCGGGTTTGGCTCCATAGTGAGTTCAGGACAAGCCTGGGCTACAGAGGTGCCTTGGACTGTGCCTGCCTTTTCTGCTTACCTGAGCAGTAGACCGAGCAGCAGCCTGCTGTGCTCTTCTCTGCTTTTGTTGTTGTCTGTAAGTCCTTTCTCCGCCTCTTTCCTGTGTGTGCGACTCCTGAGGGGGTGGGATTGGCCGGGGAGGGGCGGGGCGGGGGGGGGGGGGGGGGGGGGGGGGGGGGGGGGGGGGGGGGGGGGGTAGGGTGCGAGTACCTGATTCTCACCTGAGCCCGGGCTAAAGTCAGGAATTTTGCTTCTTACCCCCCACCCACCCACAGCAGTTGCGACTGGACTGGCGTGGTGTTTTTACCAGTGCAGGGCTGACCCGCTGGAGACTGCCAGCTCTTGGAGATACCATTTCAGCCCTGCCTTGAGGTGCTTTTTCAAGTCGCCCCGACCCCTCCAGGGTGGGGGATGGGCAGCGGGTCCCTGTTTGGCTGCTAAAGTCTGAAATTTTGTTACTCCTCCCGCACTGGCAGTGACTTTTAATGAATGCGGTTGACCCGTGGGGAGGCTGCCAGCCGGGAAGTAGCACGTGGGCAGCATTTCAGGTCTCTTCCCTGTCCCCTCTCCGTGTGTGTAGCCCCTGGGGTTCCTTGAGGGCGGGGGTGGGGGCAGCGGGTCGTTGATTCTCTCCGAACCCGAGCGAATGTTTTAGATTCTGCCAGCCCTGTTGGTCGCAGTGTTCCCTATCCCTCTAGATCTCGGTCTCTTCCTTTGGACCCTGGTGGCTTCCTGCAGCCCTGGGGATGACAGCTTCCGGCCCTCTCCCCCGCTGCTGAATAACCGCGTGCAGCTGGGTTGGTGGGGTGTGTGGCGCTCCCTTTCCTCTTCTCTTTTGTATCTCCACCCGCGTGCTTTTTGGAGTCACTCCTGCCGGACTTCACAGCACCCTCGCCCCTGCCCTGGAAGAGGACAGTAAATTTCTCCTGTCTGTTCCAGTTTCCAGCCCCCCGAGGGTGTTAAGGTCCCTGGGTACTTTGTTCTAAGGGGCACTTGAGAGTGTACTAGGGAGGGCCTCTGTTGCCCTTCAATCTTTTGAGAAAGGGTGAATAACACCCCCCCCCACACACACACACACTTGTACCCCCACCCCCCACCTCTGCCCTAGTCCCCTCCCACAGCTGGGTGGGTGCTCTTCCCTCATTCGCTGGCCCACAAATCACTCACACTCGAATCTAAGCTGGTTCTCAATTCCCGATCTAGGCATGGTTCCCAAACCCTAATCCAGGTGTGGTTCCTGATTGCCTCAAATTGGCATAATCTCTCCAGTGGTCACACCTCTTTTCCCTGAGTTTTGCTGTAGTCCTGAGATAGGCTTTACTCCAGTCTTGTCCAGTCATCCTGCCTTGGCCTCCCTGAGTTCTGGGATAAAGTTTGTCTTTAAGTCTTCAAAGTCCTTGGGAGGTTTTAAGCAGAGTCACAATAACTGACATACTGATATACTGTAGGAAGTCATGTGACTTCTGAAGGAGTGAATATGAAATGGGGCCAAGGAAGAAGAGTTGATATTAGGTGATGGTGGCTTGGATGGTTAAGGGAGACTAAACGTGGATCTAACTTTGACAACTCTGAAGCTTGAACTTGCATGAAGATTGATATATTGACTGTGGGATAAGAAAACCTTAAGAATGACACAAACATTTGGCCCGAACAACTAGACTGAGGGGGTGGCATCGAGATCAATAAGAATTGAAGACTTGATGATGAGAGAGTATCGCATGAGAACCCTGAGGAATTCTCTTGTGACAATATTGAGTTTTGTGTGCCTAAATGTGCCAAATTCCAGACTGTAATCTCCTTGAGGTTAAGAATGTCCATTTGTTTTTGCATATCTAACACCTGACATACGAATGGTTCCAGCGGATAGAAATGCTATTTTAAAAAGTAATGATGCATCGAATGGTTTCTCTGATATGAGAGACCCAGATCACAACTCCTTTGGAACTTAAGAGGAAAGACAGTGAAAGAGGGGGGAAGGGTGGGGGAGGAGGGAGGGACGAGAGGATAGGAGGAGGGACAAAAGGAGGGTGGGAAAACCCTTGTCACCTTGACAAGATACGAATGTGCACAAAATGCCCAACCTCGTTGTAAACCTTGAATTTTGCATATATATATATATCCATAAAATGTGGGAAAAACAACAACAACAAAAAAGGAATGAGAGCAGAACTGGAGGATTTAGCAGAGGTTTCATCTCACTAGAAGCCTCCCTCCAGCCTTTGCGTCTTGAGTATCTAGTTTCTCCACTACACAAATTTTTATTCTCTGTGACCAGTTCTTCTTGTCTGAGACAATGAAAGGGAGACTTTGTCAGTAAGATGGCAGAGCTGTATCTCTTTTTCAGTGTATTGAAATATCTGTATCCTGTGTGAGGGCCATTAGATCTCCAAGAACCTACCTACAATTCCCAGCTGCTACAGGCACAGAGCTAATGATACCTGTCGTATTTTTTTTCTAGAAGGTTTTTACTGGGGTGAGGACATTCAGTTTGATTCCTTTGATCCCAGTGACTCTGAATGTATTTCTATTGTCTGATTGAACTGGACAAGCTTAATTTTATTCACATTATTAATGTGGTGATGAAGATTTACAAAGTAGCGTTATCTTTGCTACCCACAATAACACTGCCAAAGAAAACTGAGAGCCTTGTCTGAAATTGAATGTAGCTGTGCAGACTATGCTGTTTTGGCCTACAATAAAATCTTTACAAATTCGATTGTAATGATTACACACCAGCTAGCTATCGGTCAAATATTGATTTGCTTGCATCTTTAAGGGTTAATGGCTTCTCGTATAGGAAAGCCAGAAGCTTCATCTTTGCCTTTGCTCTCAACTTAATGAGCAATATTGGCTACTCCAGTGTGTGTAATCGCATTAGATCGAGGTAGGAAAAAGCCAGAGGCTCACCACACTGGCTATATATCTACGTAGCACTAAAGAGAAGTGCTGCAGTGATTCTTTGTACACTCTGAAAGGTGTATTTCTCGCTGCAGTTGCTTTGCAGAGGTTCTTTATTGTTTCCTATGGACTACTTTAGCAGTTTGTAGTCAGTTCAGAATAATGTGTATAAAAAGCTAAACTAAAACACATATTTCAAGAAAAGAATTTAAAAGGTATCAATTTTCAAACAAGCTTGTGATATAAAATACGTGCTTAATACATTAGGTAACAAGACAACACTTAAGCATAGGCAAGTTTAAGGACATTAGTGTGCAGATTGCTTAGCTTGAATCAGAACATTAAATTGGGAGTGGACGTTGGATAAAACAATACACTCGTCATTGCATGTGCAATTAGTTGTGAGTTTTTGTGTAGTGGACACAAGGTTGAAGAATCTCAATTTTAAGAACAAATTATTTCAAAAAGAATTAAAGCTTTGTTGAAGTTTCAATTTGCACTGCAAAGCAAAACCTCAAAATCGCCATGTTTTAAAAATTCCACTTTTAATGAAGTGTTCATGCTGAGATCAACTCTTTTGCAATTCAACAGTAGATAAATAACCCAATTTAAACATGGACAAAAGAGCCAGTCGTGGTGGCACACACCTGTAATGCCAGCACTCTGAGAGGCTGAGGCAGGAGTGTTGCAAGTTTGAACCTAGTCTGGGCAACTTACTGAAGTCTGTTTCAAAAAAAAAAAAAAATTAAAAGGGTTGGGAATATAGCTCAATGGGAGGGCCGTGGAGTCAATCTTTGCCAAACTACATCAAAAATGATATACAAAAGACTAAGAAGTACAAGAAAACTATCATTAGTCATAAAAGGAATGTGAATTAAAACCACAGTGAGATAACACCACCCACTTGGATGGCTAAAATAAAAGACAAGCGGTAACAAATGTAAACCTGGACTGGACCTTCAGGCTTTGCTGCTGGAAATTTAAAATGATGCCACTGCTGTAAGATATTAAATATATAATTACCAAATCAGCCAGCAACTCCAGTTTTAGTTGTATACTCAAAAGAATTTAAACCATATCCGTACAAAAGCCTGTATCTTTGTAGCGGCATTATTCCTGATAGCTAAAAAAGGAGACAAGCCCAAATGTTCATCAACTAAATAGGTAAGCAAATTTTAACAAATCTGTAGTAGGAATATTATTTGGTGATGAAAGCGATGAAGCTTAAAAACATGATTCTGTTTACATGAAATGTCTAGAACAAACACATCCGCAGAAACAAAAATAGGCTAGGTTAAGGGCTTTGGGAAAGGAAATTACTTGTTTATATACATGAGACTTTTTTGAGTAAGGAAATGTCTGGAAGTCATCAGATAGTGGTGATGACTTGTAGAGCTTCATGAATGTATTAAATATCGAATTTCATGTCTTACATGTGTTTGTTTTTCAATATGACTTCTCAAAGCTTTTATTTTTAAAAACCAGCATGTTGCCTGGCTAGGCCACAGTCATCGATGCGGTTTTATATTTTTAGAAAAAATAGTGATTCAGTGATTTAATTTTGTCATTTGAGGGAAAAATGACCTGAGTGTGATAGTACATGACTGTAATCTCGTCCACTTGGAAGGCTGGCTGGGGCAGAAGTACTGTAAATTTGACCTCTACCTGGGCAACTTAGTGAGACCCTGCCTCAGAAAGGCTAGGTGCGTAGCTAGCTCAGTGGTAGAGGAACCTTGGGTTTGATCCTCAGTACTGAAACACACACACACACACACACACACACCCCAATGTCTTCTTTTTTAAAGACTTCTGTGGTGCTCTCAGGTGCTGCCACCTATCTTTTGTTGAAACAGTGGATAAAATTTTAGATTGCAGCCTCTCCATAGCAAGGCACGCCTTCTGATATTGCAGCTATATAGGCTTCTGTGCCTTCCTAGGAAAATAGTTTATAGGTGTCATTGGTTTTATTTCAAAAATGATCTTTTAGGTGTGGGGTATTCCCATGAAATAATACGTAACTCCTGAAAATGCCTTGCCCATGTCCTTGTATGTGTTTTTTTTTTCTGACAGTGTATGAGGAGTACAAAGAGAAAAGTACCTGTTATTTACCACATTTACACTGTGTATAACATACCTAACTGTACGATTGGTTGTACAGTAGTCCCCTTATTTATGGGGGACATATTCTAGGACTCCCGGTGAACGCGTGAAACCATAGATAGCACTATAACCTGAATATATTATGTTTTTTCTGATATGTACTTATGATGAAGTTTAATGTGTAAATTAGACACAGTAGTCATGAATAATAATAACAGAATGGTAATAACAATCTACTATATAAGCTGTTGAATATGCCTTTCTAAAAAACTCATTGTGCAATCACCCTTCTTTTGATGCATGATGACACTTAAACAGTGCGTGTTCAAACTGTCAGTGTCACTGCTACATTGCCAGTTCACTGCTTGTGCACAAGTACTGCAATACTGCCACAGTCGATCGGATAACCTAGATGACTACTAGGTAACAGGCAGGATTCATGTCCTGTCTAGGCTGGAGTGAGGTGGGGGGAGATTTCATCACACTGTTGAGAAAAACACACAATTTAGAACTTCTGAAATGTTTCTGAAATTTTCCATTAAATATTTTCATACTTTAGTGGACTATAGGCAAGTGAAACTGTAGACAAGCATGAGCTACATGGATAATTACTGGAAAATATATTATTTATGCAAGGGTGACATGAAAATTCATGATGTGTTCCATGATTTTGGAATCAAAAGAGACCCAGAGTAGCCCAAACTATCCTGAGCAGTAAGAGCAAAGCAGGAGAGATTGCAATTCTAGATGTCAAGTTACGTTACAAAGCTACAGTGATTTTAAAAAGCATGATGCTGGCATAAAGATAGATATGCTCATCAATAAATCAGAATTGATGTAGAAACAATCCCAGAAGCCTTCAGCATCTGATTTTTGACAAGGGGGCCAAAAATATAGGCTGGAGAAAAGATAGCCACTTTAACAAATGGTGTCAGAAAAACTGGTCATCCACATGCAGAAGAATGAATCTAGATTCACATTTCTCACTCTACACAAATCAAAAATGGATGGAGCACCTAAACATTAAAACAGAGACACTCAGTCTGCTGAGAGATAAAATAAGCAAAACTCTTTTTATGTTATCTTTAAAAGCTTCTGCACAGTGACAGTATCAACAAACAGAGTGAAGAGGCAGATAGAAGGGAAAAAAGTTGTGCCAGCTTCTCCTTGGTCAAGGACTCATATCTAGAATTTATAAAGAAATGAAAAAAATTAGATCTTCCAATCAAAAGTTGGTAATTAAAATTAATACACTTCCAAAAGAAAAGCACAGATGCCAGTAGGTGTGTCAAAAACATGTTCAGCATATTTAGCCATTAGAGAAATGCAAATTGAAACAATGCTATATGATTCCATTGTACTCTGCTAAAAATGCCTATCACCAAAGACTAAAAAACAGCAAATGCTGGCATGGATGTGGGGAAGAGGGAACCATTCTATATGGCTGGTGGGAATGGAAAATAGTACAAAATTTGCATGGAGACGTCTCCAAAACCAAAAAAAATCGAAATTGCGTTTGACTAGCTATGCCTCTTCTGGGTATATTGCTGAAAGAGTTAGACATCATATTATAGTGATAGGTGCATACCTCTACTTGTGGCAACAGCATTCATATTGTCAAATTTTGGAAATGACCTATATGCCCCTCAGCAGATGAAAGGATAAAGAAAATATCACACACACACACACACACACACACACACACGATTACTACTCAGCCAATAAAAGGATACATTTGAGTTAGTCATAGGAAAATGGGTGGAGTTTGAGACCATAAATTGGACACAGAGGTTAAATATCATGTGATTTGTCTTATAAACTCAAAATATAAATAGGTAGGAGATAGAAAGTAGACTTTGTGAAGATAGCAAGATCTGGGGATGGGTGAAGAGGGGAGAATGAAAAAGGAAAAATGGTTGAGATGCAATTGTGTATGTACCAGTTCCCCAAGATGAATAGAACTATTTGGTACCACAAAAAATTGAATAATGTAGATAAAACATGAAGCACAGTGGATAGGCCATATTCATATGAAAAACTTAGTAACATGAACTATATCTATCTTTATAATTTAAAGTTACCTCACTATTAGATGATATGCTTAAATTTGTGTGGTCCTGCCTTGTAGTCTGTGTGCTAGCTTTCCAAAAACAACAAAAACAACTCATTACCTTCCACACATAGACTGAAATATAATTATAGGATAGAGTGTACTGGAGAGCAATGTGGCTATCTTAGTTACCTATGAAATAACCTTTTGATTTATTATTTAGTACCTAAATAGCTGCCTGAGCCAGAGTTGGAGAACTGTCTTATCTTCATATCTGTGGACACAAATAGAATAATCATGTGAGATCTGGTAACTAATCTAATTACTACCATCATTTTGAAATGGTGATAAACAGATTATGATTTGAGATATACAAGGTAATGAGAAATTCAAGTAACTAATTTCTATTGTGACAAGTTTACAGCTTCTGGTAATGATACTGTGGTTTGAATATATTAGCTGATGGAAATATTAAATTTAAGTTCAAGGTTAGTGAAAAATGCTTTCCCAATATGTTTTTTAAAACTATGGTTATTATGAACTCCCAACTGATGCAAAGTATAGATTGCTTATTTTGGCCTATAGTTTATGGGCTGGGGTGATTCCACTGTGCCAGCATATTTCCTAAGGCTAGTTAAGCAGATAGATTATTCTGTCAAGCCTGATATCTAACTGTAAGTTGTCAAAATATCCAAAACATTGGGGAAGATCTCAGGTTCCTTTACTTGACTTAAAAAAAATAAGTTTGATTTGGAACTAATTGTAAATTCCCCAGAAAGTTGGAAAAATAATAGTGTTTTATGTATCCTTTACTTATTCTCATTTTAGTAAAATCTTACATAACTCTAAGACAATGCAAAGGCAGGAAATTGATATTGACATATTTTTCCCATTTTTAAATTGGGATCTTGACATTGCCTTGATTTAAGGAAACTGATCAATGAAGTTAGTAACTGTTAACCTCAAGTATATTTTGATAGTTGTTTCCCACCATGAAAGAGTACCTGGAATTTGATAATATAGGCCAAACCTCTGTCACCTGGGAGGAATAAGATTTTCTAAGTTTGCTATATTATAAGCTGAGGTACCCCACTTCTCAGGAGCCACCCTGTGCTCTCTGCTTACTACAGTCTTGGGCTTTCCCAATCTGTTCTTCATTATTTGATCAATACCAAGTGGCTTTCGGCTGTTCTTTACATGTAGTTTTATACTCCAAACAGAGCTCCATGGG
This sequence comes from Ctenodactylus gundi, assembly GCA_004027205.1. Classification (NCBI taxonomy): domain Eukaryota; kingdom Metazoa; phylum Chordata; class Mammalia; order Rodentia; family Ctenodactylidae; genus Ctenodactylus; species Ctenodactylus gundi. Next base: position 54,520 of record PVKB01006360.1, on the reverse strand, counting down.
GCCTTGGGAAAATATGCCTCATGTTCCTAAGATGTAATATGGAAACTAAATTTCTAGCTTTTGGCTTGAGTTCTTATGCTTAGTATAGCCTGTGCTGTTGTCCTGAACACAAATATCTCAGTAAAACTCCTTTTTCTCCCATTTTATTGATATGTATACGTGCAAAATTTAAGGTTTACAATGGAGTTGAGACTTTTATGCACATACGTATCTTGTCAAGGTGACAAGGGCTCTCCCACTCTCCTTTTGTCCCTCCCCCTACCTTCCTATCCCTCCCTCCTCCCCTACCCGACCCCTCTGTTTCGCTTTGTTTTTCGTTTTACGTTCCATAGGAGTTGTGCTCTGGGACTCTCATATCAGAGAGACCATTCGATGTTTTACCTTCTGCTTTTGACTCATTTCACTAAGCATGATGAAAAATAGAACTCCTTTTAATATCTAATAATATACTAGGTGATATCAGGCAGCCTGTCAAGCACTTTGGTTTTGTTCAGGGAATGCATAGACCTCAGTGCCACTATGACACATTTCTGCTTCATGAGGAATCATCAAACACTTAGTTTTTCTTAGCCATGGGTCTTGGTGCACACTTTATATTAGAACATGTACAATTCAATATAATAAAGTTTTGTCTCTCTGTTCGGCATACTAATTCCTAAGAGGCAGGGAACTGCCTTAGCCATCTAATTCTCTAGCACTGGAAAAGCTACTTGAGGCCTGTGAGAAGAGCAACTGCATTTTAGCAGAAAGCCAGAGCTTGACTTTTTTTTTTTTGTCTCTAATATATTCTTGTTCAACATCTTAAAGCATCTTCTGTGGCTGTTTGTTTGACCACATTTTCCAGATATTCAGCCTCTGATACCCAGTATGTGTTCTAGCATATATCCCATTCCCTCACTGTGGGATATGGCTTTGAAACCCAGATGGAGAAATTCAGATGTGGGGCTGGAAATGTGGCAGAGTAGTGGTAATGTAGTCCTGGGCTTTGTAAATACACGTGTAGTTATACTATGAACTCTAAGTAGAGACTCGAGCCCCACCCAGTGCCAGTCTATCAAATAACTCTTAGTAGATGGTATTGACCTTTGTCTGGAGGAGTCTCCCCACTGAGTCCTCCTGCTTCCGGTGTTTTGGTGTTCACTTTGTGAACTAGCAATTGTCTTTCAGGTTTCTACGTGCTACTTTCGTATGTCTGAGATGAAGCTTTGAACCAGGGTTTTCTGTGCCTAGTTTTGTAACTGACTTAACATTACTGGAAGCCAAACCCCTCTTACTATTTTCCTTCTTACTTCAGTGTTATCAGCTGTGTTGGCAGAAAGGATGAGAATACTAACACTGGCCCTGTGTTCCACTTTTGTGAAGCTATATCACACCATGGCACTGTTGTGATTGGAATGCCGTGCATAGCACACTGACAAACTTAGCACAAGGTAAGTTACTGTTTTGTGATGAGGAAGGATGAGTGTCTCAGTTACTTTTTCATCACTGTGACTCAATATCTGACATGCACAACTTAGGGGAGGAAAAGTGCATTTTAGCTCACAGTTTCTGAAGGTCGTAGTCTATTAATGGGTGGGTGACGATGGGTGGTAGAATCACGTGGGCCAGAGCTGGAACCAATCCTGGAGCTGGTGCTTGGGAGACAGCGCTCCTCACAGCGTGGTAGAACAGAGACAAATCATGGAGGAAGGGTGGAACCCACACACACCTCTGGGTGAAGCCCCAAATATCCACCCCTTCCAGCCAGGTCCCATCTCTCAACAACACACAGTACCCATAGGTACATGAGACTTTTGGGTGATGCTCTAGATCCAAACCACAACAATTAATCTATTAGCTTTATTCTGTAAATAAACATTTTCTATAATTGCCTTTTCCATGAGCTTTCATTCCCTATCTATACAATATAGCAAAGGACATTACTGGCAGAATGAATAGCCCACTGGAATATTAATTTTTCTTAATTTGTATAACTTTGAATTAATGGCATTGAAAGTGTCTACTGTTTAGCACTTCTTCATCCCAACTGAAGTTTTATGTGAGTATAAGAATACTGGGGTCAGGGGCATAGCTCAGAGTTTAGAGTGCTTGCCCTAGATTCAATTTCCCAGCATCACATAAACTGGGTGTGGTGGTGCATGCCTGTAATCTCAGCACTCTGGAGGTTGAGACAGACGAATTGCTGTGAGTTTGAGATCAGCCTGAACTATATGGTGAGACCCTCTCTCAAAACAAATAAACAGAATTCTGAGCCAGGTGCGTGGTACATACTTATAATCTCAGTACTCTGGGAGGCTTGGTCAAGAGAATCATGAGTTTGAGTCCAGTCTGGGCAGCTTAGTACTTAGTGAAACTCTTACTCAAGAAAAAAATTAAAACCATAAAAAAAGGCTGCTGATGTAGCTCAGTGCGAAGGCCTTGGGTTCAATCTTCAGTCCCACCAAAAAAAAAAAAAAAAATTAGTAACAAGTTCACAGCAAATGGATTGTAAGGGCTAGAAGAATAGCACAGTCATTAGAATGCTTGCTTAGCAAGTACAAGGCCCTGAATTTGTTTCCTAACACCACAAGCTAGGTGTAGTGGCGCATGCCTGTAATCCCAGCACATGGGAAGATGAGGAAGGTGTGATTCCAGGGCTGGGCTGGGAAACATGGTGAGTTCAAGATGGACCTGGACCACAGAGTAAGACACTGGCTCAAAAAAAATTGTAAACTTTGAAAAAATTAAATACTTCTAGGTATCAAGATAGAGATCTAACTCATGGGAGAGATATTGTCTATTGGCGTTTTACATGGTATGCCTTGTGAATAACAAGTTATCAAAAGCAAAGGCTTACCATATGCCTAAGTAAAAACTGTCCAGGCTGTAGATGGCTTGGAAGAGCTGAAATAGGTTAAGAGTTGAAATGACGGCTCTGTAGACCTGAAGACTCGATAGAACTTCGTAGCAGATGGAGGCGTGAGGCTCATGTATATAATTTTCTGACTTTCAGTTTGTTTCTAAAAACTTGTCATGAGCAAATTTGTGAAATTCCAGATCTAGGACTTTTAATGGGAAAATATATTCCCCTTCAATTCTCAAATCAATAAATTATTAACAACAAAAAATGAACAAATTCAAACACTTGTGACAATTCATAAGAGGTTTTTGTACATAGCACATTCAGCCACTATTTCTAGGTACTTTAACACTTAATGAATTAGCTCGGTTATTTGTTTTCACATTTGAATCCTGAACTGTTTTCTTTCTTCATAGCAATAACGCATAATATCAGCAGTGGAATATCAAACGTAAACATGGAAATAAATTAACAAATGCAAATAAATACAGAAAGTTCACTGATAGAAGAATTGCCTTAGGAAAATTAGTAGGACCTTGGCACTATTTTCTCATACTCTGCTTTTTTCCCTCTCTCTCTGTCCTGCTTCACAGGACTGCATTCCGGTGACCTCTACAAAGGTGGCTTCTGGGTAGTTTTTGCCAATGAGAAATACTGGTGAAAAATCAGAAATTAGAAAGTGTGAAGAGGAGAGAAGAAAGTATCTCTGTCCCTCTCCTTTATAGCTTCAAGGGCTGCTTTGCACTGCTTCCTTGGCCCCTGGGCTGAACGTTATTTCTTTCTCTGGACTCTCTAGGCTAAGGGTTACAGTCAGTCCCCTTTTTGCCCCTTTCTAGGTTGCCTTACCTGTCTCTCATTTCCTCCATCACTCGCAGAAGTGATTCATTTTGTTCAATTCCATCTGTTACAAATCATTGAAGTGGCTTCTGTTTTCCCATTTAGACTCTCATGCGCTGAGTTGCTCAAGGGGTGAGGATGAGAACGTGTGAGCCTGTGAAGGGATGAGTGAAATAGTGACTGCCTGGGCCCAAGGAATTAACACACTTGTGTTGGCACTCAAGCATTTCAAGTAGATGGTTGTAAACCAAAATTGAAGCTGCAGATAAAGCGACTGAAATTGGACAACTGTTTATGTTTCTTCTGCTTGCAGCAACACTGTTCCTGATAACAGGACTGCATTTATGATTGCATTTTGGAGTGTGTGGATTCTGCTAATGTTATGGTTACACAGACATGATTGCTATTAAATCTGAAAGGTTTGGCATCAACCATCTGTTCTGCTTCTTTATTGGAGCTTGTTAAACAAAAATTTTCTTCCTAGGATTTTACACTTATTCAGATGATATGACTGGGTTCAATTATGTCCCCTGGAAAACATACTTTGAAGTCCTTAACCCCTGGTTCCTATGAATATGAACTTATTGGGACATAAGGTTTTTGAAAATGTAATTGAGTTGATGTCATACTTTACCAGGTGTTCGTAGAAGAGATTCAAGCATGCGCGTGCGTGCGCGCGCGCGCGCACACACACACACACACACACACACACACACACACACACAGAAGAATGCCATGTGATGGTAGAAGTAGATGGCTTATGAATCAAGGATTTCAGGAAACCCCAAAGTTCAGCAAACAGTGTGCAAAAGATTCTTTACTAGAGTCTTTCTTCATAAAGAGCTTGGCGCTGCAGGCTCACACCTTGACGCTAGAGCAGTGAGGTATATATTTATGTTGAAGTCTCTCAGTTTGAGATATTTTGTTATAGGAGCCCGAGGAAACTAACAGTTGCTTTGACTTAAGTAAGGAAGATAATAACCATAATGTCAAACGTGCTTTTTTTGGTTTGTTTGTTTTTGGTATCAGGTAGTACTGTCTTCATAAAATGAATGAGAAGTGACGAGATTATGAAATACTGCTGCAAATTTTCTTTCAAATTTCTGATAGAAGTGTCTTGTGAACCAGGGCCTGGAGATTCCTTCTTTGTGAGATTTAAATTGTAAGTTAAAATTCCTCAATCATAGAATTATTCATATTATCACTTTCATCTTGTTTTGGTGGCTTTAGGTTTTTCAGGAATTGGTTCCTTTTTTCTAAGGTGACAAATTTATGAAATAAAGTTGCTTGTGGTGTTTCCTTGCCTTTGATGGCTGCATGATCAATAATGGCATCCTCTATTTCATTCTTGATATTGGTAGTTTTTATATTTCATTTCTTAACAGTCTCTCTAGAGGTTTGTCAATTCTGTTGATTTCTTCCTCAATAAATGTTATTCCTCCTTGCTTTGGGTTTACTTTTTCTTGTGTTTTGAAGGTAAAATCTTAGGTTATTGTTTTGAGAGCTTTTCTTGTTGCTAACCTAAATATTGGCTGTTACCCTTTTCCTCTCAGAATTGCTGGGCTGCCATCGTCTGTTTTAACATGTTATGTTTTCGTTTGTATTAATGTCTCTGTGTTTTAAAATTTGCTCGTAAGTTTAATATTTAATTGAAGATTTAGAATTATATTATTTTCCATGTATTTAGGAACATTTATTTATTTTTTGTTTCATTGTCATTATGGTTCAATTACGGAGCAATATTCTATATGACTTCACTTCTAATTTTGTATTATGGACAAGCATGTGATCTATCTATGCTCCTTAACATTTGAAGATACATATTGTATTGTTTTTGAGTGTAATGTTTCATATGTGTCAATTTGATCCTTTTGGTTGATTATGCTTTTCTACTCCGTTGATTTCTGTCCAGTAGCTCTATCAGTGGTTGAGAAGGGTGTGTTGTAATTTCCAACTGTAACTCTATCTGTTTCAGTTGTATCAGTATCAGTTTATCTGTTTTTCCTTTCATCTCATTGTTAATTGCTTTACACATTTTGCGTCTATTGGAATTGCCTGTTTCTTCCTAGGGTCTGGTTTGACTCTTTCCTCTTTTCTTACTTCTCTCACTCCTTTTTTCCCTCCCCAGGGCTTCATATATGCTACACAAGGGCTCCACACTGAGCCATATCCCCATTCCTAGCTTTCTAGAAAGCATATCGCCTTTGTCCCTTGATATTCATTTTTTCTTAGAGAATAATAGCTACATATAAGATTATTGGCCCATACTTTATTTCTTGGAGTTCTTTTCTCACATTTTATTGATATGTAAAAATGCAATATATAATGTTTACATTGATATTGAGTATTTTGTGCATATACATATAATGGAAAAATTACAAATTTTTCCCTCTCACTTTTCCACCCTCTCACCACTTCCTTCCCTCCAATGCCCATCATTCCCCTTCATTAGTTCTATGAAATAATTGTAATCTTGTTTTCTTGTATTAGAGAAGCCATTTGATATTTAACCTTCTCCTTCTGACTCACTTCACTGAGCATAGTTTTCTCAAATTCCATTCATTTACCTACAAAAGCCTCCAACCTATCGGTTTTTATAGATGAGTGAGTAGTATTCCACTGTGTATAAATAGCAATTTATGTATCCATTGGTCTGTTGATGGGTATTTTGGTGTCTTCCACATTTTAGCTATTGTTAGTTGTGCTGCTATGAACATGAGTATACATGTATCTCTGTTATATGTTGTTTGTAACTCTTTTCAGAAAATTTCCAAAAGACGTATCGCTAGATAGAAGGAGATATTTATTTCCAGTCTTTTCAGAGACTTCCATACTGCTTTCCATAGTGATTGTACCAATTTACATTCCCACCAGCAGTGCAGAAGGGTTTCTTTTCCTCCACAGCTTTGCCAGCACTGATTGTGTTCTTGATATGTACCATTCTCTCTTGGGTTAGATGGCATCTTGGTGATGTTTTGATTTGCATTTTTCTTATGGTTAAGGATGTTGAACATCTTTTCATGTATTTATTGGCCATTTGAACCTCTTCATCTGACAACTGTCTACTCATTTCCTTTGCCCATTTTTCAGTTGGATCTTTGATTTTTGAGGTGCTTACTTTTCTTTAGCTCCCTGTATATTCTAGTTATAAATCTTCTATCTGAGGTATTGGTGGTAAATATTTTTCCCCATACTGTCAGTTCTCTTTTACACTGTTGAGACTTACCTTTGCCAGGCAGAAACTTCCTAATTTGACATAACCCCATTTGTTAATTCTGGGGGCTATTTGTTTTGCTTTTGGTGTCTTGTTAAGAAAGTCCTTGCCTACACCTGTATCTTTTAAATATTAGCCTAATTTGTCTGCCAGGAGGTTCAGTGTTTCAGTTTTAATGTCTAAATATTTGATCTACTTTGACTTAATTTTGGTGCATAGTGACAGGTGTGTGTCTAGATTTATTCTTCTGCATGTGGATGTCCAGTTTTCCCAGCACCATTTGTTGAAGAGGTTATTTTTTTTCCAGTGTATGCTTTTGGCTCCTTTATCAAAGATTAGGTAGCTGAGGGTATGTGAACTTATCTTTGCATCCTCAGTTATGTTCCACTGGTCTATCTGTCTGTTTTTGTGCCAGTACCAGGTAGTTTTTATAACTACTGTTTTGTAGTATAACTTGATGCCTGGAATCATAATGCCTCCTGCCTAACTCTTGTTACTCAGGATTGCTTTGGCTATTCTAGGTCTACTTTGGCTCCATATGAATTTAAGGATTATTTTTTCAAGTTATGTGAAAATAGTTGTTGGCATTTTGATAGGAATTTGCATTAAATCTATGTACCAGTTTGGGCAGTAAAGTAATTTTGACTATATTAATTCTGCCTAACCAAGAACAGACAGGGGATGTCTTTCCATTTTTTGATGTCTTCCATAACTTCTTTCGTCAGTGTTATATAGTTTTCTTTATGTAGGTCCTTCAATTCCTTGGTTAGGTTTATTCCCAGGTATTTAATTTTTTGCTGGGCTATCGAGAATGGAATTGTCCTTCTAAGCTCTTTCTCAGTAAGGTCATTGTTGGTGTAGGTGAAGGCTATTGATTTTTTAATATTGATTTTGTAGTCTGCAATTTGACTAAATTTGTTTATTATTTCCAAGTGTTTCATAGTGGAGTTTTGGGGGGTCCTCTATGTGGGTAATCATATCATCTGCAAAGAAGGATAGTTTGACTTCCTCCTTTCCAATGCATGTTCCTTTTATATCACTTTCTTGCCTGATTGCTATGGCCAGTGTTTCAAGGACTATGTTGAAAAAGAGTGGTGAGAGTGGGCAGCCTTGCCATGTTCCTGATTTAAGAGGAAATGCTTTCAATTTCTCTGCATTTACCATGATAGTTGCAGTAGCTTTGGCATATATAGCTTCTATCAGTTTGAGGTAAGACCCTTCTATTCCTATTTTTCTCAGTGTTTTTATCATGAAAGGGTGTTGGATTTTGTCAAAGGCTTTTTCTGTATTAATTGAGATGATCATGTGGTTTTTGTTTTTGTTTTTGTTGGTGTGATGTATTACAGTGGTCGATTTACATATGTTGAGCCAGCCTTGCATCCCAGGAATGAAGTCCACTTGATCATGGTGTATGATATTTCTGATTACCTACTGGATTCTATTTGCCAGAATCTTATTAAGAATTTTGCATCTATATTTATTAAGGATATCAGTCTATATAATTTTCCTTCCTGGTTAAGTCTTTGTCTGGTTTTGGGACTAGGGCAATGCTAGCCTCCAGCAATGAGTTTGGTAGTATTCTTTTTCTATCAGTTTCATGGAACACTTTGAGAAGTGTTGGAGTTAGTTCTTTCCTGAAGTACTGAATAAATTTTGCTGTGATTCCATCTGGTCCTGGACTTTTCTTTATAAGTAGGGAATTTATTACTGCTTCAATTCCTATGTGTGTAATGGGGTTATTCAAGGTTCTTATGTCTGCTACATTCAATTTTGGTAGTTTGTATGTGTCTAGAAAGTCATCCATTTCTTCAGAATTCTCTAACTTGTTGGAATATAGGCATTTGACATAATTTCCTATAATATTCTGTATTTCTGTACAGTTTGTTGTAATTTTACCCTTTTCATTTCTAATTGCATTAATGTGTGTTTTATCTTTCCTTCTTTTGGTGAGTTTAGCTAGAGGTTAGTCTGTTTTGTTTATTCTTTTAAAGAACTGGCTCTTTGATTAATTAATCTTTTTATTGTTATTTTGTTTCACTTTCATTAATTTCAGATCTAATCTGTATAATTTTCTTTCTTCTGCTACTTTTTGGCTTAGATTGTCTTTGTTTCTCTTAGGGCCTTGAGGTGCATCATTAATATGTTTATTTGTGACTGTTATGTCCTTTTGATGTGTGCAGTTATGGCTATAAATTACCCACTAACTACTGCTTTCGTGTGTCCCATAGATTCTGATATGATGTACTTCCATCATCATTGAACTCTATGAAGTTTTTTATATCTTCTCTCATTTCTTTTGTGATCAATGGTTTAGTCAATGGTAAGTTATTTAGTCTCCACGTATTTGTGTATTTTCTGTTGTTCCTTTTGCTGTTAATTTCCAGTTTTATTCCACTATGATCTAAATGTATAAAAGGAATAATTTCAATTCCTTTGTATTTATTTAAGCATGACCTACGGCCTATAAAGTGGTCTATTTAGAAAATGTTCTATGTGCTTCTGAGAAGAAAGTGCATTCTGCTGATTTTGGGTGGAACATTCTGTAGACATCTGTTAAGTCCAAGTTTTCTATATTGTCACTTAACTGTTACATTTTTTGTGGATTTTCTGTCCAGTTGATCTGTCTATCTGTGATAGGGGAGTATTAAAATCCCCTATTATACTTGTATTGGGGCCTATATCTCCTTTCATATCTAATAATTTTTGATTTATATTTTTAGTACTCCAGAGTTGCGAGCATACACACTGATCATTTTAAATTTGTCCTGTTCTATTGTTCCCTTAACCAGTATATAGTGATCATCTTTGTCTCTCCTAGTCTGTTTTATTTTGAAGTCTGATGAGTCTGAAGCTAAAATAGATACCCCTGCTTGTTTCCTGGGTCCTGTTGCATGAATATTGAATTTTATTCTTTTGCTTTCAGTCTATGAGTTTCCTTGTGGGTGAAGTATGTATCTTGTAAGCAGCAAATTGTGATTTTTTTTTGTTTCTTGATCCAGTCAGCCAGTCTGTGTCTTTTGGTAGGTCACTTAAGGCCATTTATATTCAGAGTTACTATTGAGGTGTATTTGGTATGTCCTGCTATCATTATAATTTTTCAATGTCATTTGCTTGCCTTACTCTCTTGTCATCTCATTCTCCTCTTTCTTTCGTCTCCTTTTCTCTGGGGTCATTGGTGTTGTTAGTCTCCCTTTCTCTGTCTCATTTCTGTTAAGTATTTTCTGCAATGTTGGTTTGTTGGTTGCAAATTTCTTTAAGTTTTCTTTATCATGGAAAGTTTTAATTTCTCCCCCTAATTTAAAAGATAATTTTATTGAATATAGCAGTCTAGGTTGGCATTTATGCTCTCTTAGTGATTGCATGATGTTGCTCCATGATCTCCTGGCTTTTAGGGTTTGTGTTGAGAAATCTGCAGTTATCCCGATGGGTTTCTCTTTGTAAGTCACCCATTGATTTTCTCTTATAGCTTTTAGCATTCTCTCTTTATGTTGGTTCTCTAGGATTTTAATTATGATGTGATGTAGGGGTATTCTTTTCTGGTCAAAGTTGTTTGGAGTTCTCTTTGCCTGGAGTAGTTCAATGTTCATTTCTTTCCTTTGCTTTGGGAAATTTTCTTCAATAATTTCATTGAACATTTCCATTAAGCCTTTTGTTCTGTCCTTAGTTTGCTCCTGCAGTCCCATAATTCTGAGGTTGTTTCTCTTGGAGTCATCCATCAGCTGTTGTAACCGTTTTCTTTCCTTCTTTCTTTTTTGTTTTTCATTCTTCACTGCCTATATGTTCCAGCTTATCCACTTCATCTTTCAGGTCTGATAATCTATTCTCAAAATATTCAAAATACAAACTGATTATTTTTTCATGTGAGTTTTTCACTTCTTGGAGTTCAGTTTTCATTGTTTTTATATCTTAGTTGAATTGTTCCCTGATTTCTTAAACTGTCTCCATTATCTGTCTATGTGTTTCTGGTTTAAATTCCTTGAACTTCTTGTCAATGGTTTCTTTGTACTTATTGTATGTCTGCTTTGAGCTCTCTGTACCTCTCCTTTATGTCCTGTGTGAGCTTCTGGGCCCAGAAAATATCATCTTTATTGGATTTACTATTTCAAGATCTCTGGTATTAGTTGTTGGACTGTTAGGCCTTTTTGTCAGTGTCTTAGCACCTCATTTCGCCATGGTTCTGTTGTAGTGAGTTGAAGCTCAAGTATTGTTGATGAACTCTCTCTATTCTAGAGATGTTTGTTAGATTTGTCTTAAGTGTTATTTGGATTTCGTCCCAGGTTTAGAATTTATAACTGTTTTCATTTTGTTTAGCTATTCATCTTGAAGGTATTCTTAAGGTCCAGACTTTTGCTGAGACCTTAGTCTTCTGCACGCTTTGTTGCAGAAGACACACAATACAGAACTATATATGGTCTATGGCCGGAACATTTGCTAGCATATCTTGCATATGGAGGTCTTCATCAATATTAACCTCCAAACTTTGAATAGAGTTTTACATTTACAATACTATTCAATATTAACAATTCACTGGCAGATTCTAGTAGCTAAATTAACACTATAATCACTCGTCTCACTAGATTATTAGGTGCAGTATACTCTTACTATACATTTAACTTAATGTATTATTGACTTATTAAAGTGTGCTATTGATAATAGTAATATAAATGAGACAATAAGAGAGCTTTAGATATATAATTGGACTTAGAAGAATATTCCTATGCTAGTGAGTGATCTGTCAGTGCTTTATGATTCTGTGCTTAGATAATCTAGAGGGGATTCAGGAACTATCAGATAAAGAGACAAAAGGAGGTAGCAAAACAGGGGAGGAAGGGGAACATGCACAAGAAAGGAAGAACAATGTAACAAAGAATAGAAAAAGTAGAGGAGAAAACATTGAGGAAACTTGGTCAATTTTAGAAGAAACAGGAACCTAAACCAAAGAAAGACAAAGAAAGAAGCACAACAACAGAGCAGCTACAAATACAACAGCATCACCAAAACCCAACAGAACTCAAATCAAAATGCAAAATATCAAAACAAAACAAAACAGAGAAAAATTAGTTACCCCTTTGTATTATTTGGATGTAAACATCCTTAGGTGCTGGGTCTCAGTCTGGTGAGTTCTATTCAGCTACTGATCCTGGAGTTTTCCTCTTTGTCCTTGTATTATTTCCAGCTGAGCCTGCCAGCCTTTGGATGGATAGGTGGGGCCAGTAGGATTTCAGGCTGAGATCCTGCACAGCACCTGATAGACCTTCATTTGGTGCAGCCTTGGGGTGGTTCTGGCACAGTGATGGATAGACCCAGGCCTGGGATGGATTCTGAGCAGGTCCCTGGAGTCACATAAGCTGCTGGGGCCTTGAAAGGGCCTCAGGAGAGGCCAGTGACATGGCACAGTTGGATCTAGGCCTCTGATGGCTTCCTGATAGGCCTGCAGAGGTGCACAAGCTGCTGGGACCTTGGAAGGACCCATGAGAGGTGGGTGGCACTGAATGCACCTAGGCCTCTGATGGCTTTCTGGCAGGTCTGTGGTGGAACACGAGCTGCTAGGACCTTGAAAGGGCCCTGGGAGAGGTAGGCAGAGCTGTGTGGGACACACCTCTGTCTCAGATGGCTTCCTGCCTTCTTGGAGTTCTTTACTTGCCCTTATTTGAACAAAAGTTTAGAGAAATGCCTCCAGATAGTTTTGAGTGAACATTATAGCTTTCAGGAAATGAGCCTTTTTCTTAGAAACTGTTAAACATGAAATTTAATTAGGACAAATTACAAAACAAAAAATCTGTGGTATAAGGATTCATGGCAAATCAGATATAGTTATGTATGTGATGGGCTAAAATGTACTTGGGCATTCATATTCTGTTTTATAACAAAAGCAGGAGGAAAAGGAGAGAGATTCTGGGAAGTAATGTCATTTCCATGTTGTTAGAATTTATAGTTGTACTGACTTCCCCATCTTTTGTACCTGAGAGGTCACATTATTTGCTATAATAGTGTTAATGCTTTCAATTTTTTATTATTAGAGGTAAGAAGGACAAGATGATCAATAAAAATCAGATTGCTAAAGGAAAAGAAAGGGAAGAGGAAAGGATAGTGAATATACTAATTTGAGAGAAAAATGTCAAGCCACATGTAAAGCTGCAAATGTTACTGGATAAAAGTTTATAAAACTTGAGGGAGATGTAGTTAGATTTCTGCTTAAATATATTGGGCAGGCAGTGTCTCTAGGGCTTAAATCTTTATATGGAATTTGTATATTAATTTGGTTTGTTAAAGAAACAGTCAGGAAGAGGATAGGAGAGGAGAGAACAGTGGAAAAACAGCACATCTTTGGAATCTAGGGAGCAAGTATTATCAGCTGTGTACCTCCTTTCTAAGAGCTGGTGCTGGTAGAGGAAGTGCAGGAAAAATGTTCTGATTTAGGCTGCTAACACGGAAGTGCTCAGGATGAATACTGTACCTCAGAAGAGGAGCTGAGGAGTGGAGCTGAAAATAAAGGAGCTGTTGTCAAAATTTGTGCAATTACCTTTTTTTGAGGCAGTCTCATTCTGTAGTCTAGGGTTGTCCTAAATTTGGTGTATAGCTCAGGTTGAACACAAACTCATGGCAATCCTCCTGCCTCTGCCTGCTGAGTGATGGGGTTATAGGTGTGTATGACCACACCTGGCTTATGTGATGTCGAGAACGTGAACTCAGGGCCTTGCACTTGCTAAGCAGTTGCTTTAACTGTTGTACTATTCCTTCAATGAACAATGAACTCTTAACCCCTACTCCAAATCCTAAAAACCACTTGTAGAATGGCACTGGAAACTAGAGCTTATTCTGAGGGTATTTTATACCAGAAAGAATTCCAGGCCATCATGACGGAGGCTGCCATATTGAAAAGAATGAGCAAGTGAAGGTCTCTGGCCTGTGGGGCTACTGTAGGTGGTGGAAACTGTATGAGGCGGGGCCTAGTGGGAGGCATTTTGTCATTGGGGGCAGGCATTTGAGGGAGACATTGGATCCTTACTTTTCTTGTTTTCCCTTTCTCTCTGTTTCGATTCCCTGTCATGCAGGGAACAGATTTGCTCCACCACGCACTCTTGTCGTGATGTGCTGCCTTACTATAGACCCAGAATAACTGGAGGAATAACTGTAGCAACCAATCACAAAGTAGAACATCTAAAACTGAGTCACAATAAAGTCTCTCTCTCCCTCCCTCCCACCCTCGCTCCCGCCTTTTTCTCTCTTTGTATTCAACATCCAGGGCCTCGTGCTGTGCTACATTCCCAGCCCTTTTTTAATTTTTAAATTTTTTAGACTGGGTATTGCTAGGTAGCCCTGAATTTGTCACTGTCCTGCCTCAGGGTCCTGAGTGCTGGGATTACAGGTCTGTGCTATCAGGCGTGGCTCCGGCCATTCCTGAAAGGAAGTAAAGGAGCAGTACTGATGCCACAGTACTGGAGGAAGCGGCTGTCTGGATATTTGCAGAGGACAAAGATGAAAGGTAATAGAATGTTGCTCCCAAGTGGAAAAACGAAAGCAAAGAGGAGGCCAGGCAACTGGTCAGTGCAGCTCCAATACTGAGATTCCATTTGAGGAAGATGCTCAAAAATATGCAAAACTTAAGATAACCTTAACATTTTGGCACTTAGAACCCAGCTCTGAGAAGGGCAAATCCAGAAATACAATATACCCAAGGAAGTGACTCAGTAATGAGCAGTTACTGAAGCTCTGGAGGACCAGAGAAACTGCCATCTCCACGTAGGTACTCAGAATGTCCGTGTCAGTCATGACGGAGAGTGATGTGAAAAGTCTCTCAGAAGACAAAGAAGAAATGTTGAAAATGAAGGACAAGGAAAGGAAAAAGGCTGGTCTTGTTTTCTGTCCCCTTTTCTCCTCTTCCTCCTCCTTGTTGACAGAAAACACTATCCATATCTTCTGAAAATATGTCTAGTGTGTGTAGTTTTAGGCACTAAGCATGATAGAAATATGACTTTAAGTGTGTATGATAGACCACCATACGTGTTTAACAATTTTGGGAAAAATTGAGAGTGTGTGGGAAACGGTTGCAATACAGCTAAAGCCTAGTGTCTTTTAGTTCAAAAGTATTTCCCTTCACTGACCACAGATAACTAAGTTGTCTTATGTAAGATATGTAGGAGTCCCAAATTATTTGTTTTGAATTTATGCAAATAATTAACTTTCCAAAAGAGTGGAAAAACCCCAAGAAAAATGAATATAGGGATGGGACAGAAGAGTGTCAATGAGGAATCATAACCTAATCATATGTGTGACTTGGCTTTCAGTGACACATAGTGAGCACAGCAGAGGCCCAGTGAACATATGAGCAGGCGTTTTTCTTGGCATTGTTCCCTAAACATAGTGTAACAGTGATTTTCCTTATATAGCATGTACATTGTATGAGATATAAATAGTCCAGAAATGATTTAAAGGATAGGAGAGATGTGTGGTTTCTATGCAAATGCAAATTCCACTGCACACAGGGCACATTTGCACTCCTGGATTTTTGTGTCCTTGGAGGTTCTAGGGTCCCCTGTGGATTCTGAGGGAAAATTGTATTAAATACTAGTTCAACCACAAATTG
Organism: Ctenodactylus gundi; assembly: GCA_004027205.1. NCBI lineage: Eukaryota > Metazoa > Chordata > Mammalia > Rodentia > Ctenodactylidae > Ctenodactylus > Ctenodactylus gundi. The sequence continues at coordinate 39,043 of PVKB01006360.1, read as the reverse complement.
ATGCAGTGTTAAAAGAAAAGGAGATTGATATCATATAAAAGTGCCAAGTTCTGTCATAAACTTATATAGTAAAGTTTAGAAATATGGGAGAAAATCCTGTTTATTTTTGTTCTATCTGTGGTTAGTTTTAACCATGTCATCATTCATAACATTATTTCAGATTTCAAATAGTACTTCATGATATTGTTGTATATCATTCTAATTTTTAAAAAGGAAATAAAATACTGAGCCTAAGCAAAAGAGCAGAGAAAAATCTAACGCAGATTATCTTTGCAGTTAGGGACTGTGGGAATTTTGCTTTTTAGAGCTTTTTTAAAATATATAATATTCGGTGTTGTTATATTGCCCAGCCTGGCGTCAAGTTTTTGGGCTCAAACTGTCATCCAGCACAAGCCTCCCGAGTAGCCGCCATCACACATCTGCACCGCCACGCCCAATTCAATATTTAGTTTTTGTTTTCCAAGGTGATCGAAGCTTTAATTGTATGCTTGCTTTTTTTCTGTTATTCATTCTTTCTTTCCTACTTTTGTCCTTGCTTTCTTTTTAATACTGGGGATTGACCTCAGGGTCTTTGCACTGAGCTATATAGCCCCAACCATTTTATTTTATTTATTTTTTAATCAGACCCTTGCAAGGTTGGTGAGTTGCACAGATGGGCTCAACCTTGTGATCCTCCTGCTCCAGCCTCCCACAGTGCTGGGATTACAGGCATGCTTAACTACTTCTATGCTTTAATTTAACACAAAAGTAGTTAGCCTGCCTACTTCCATGATGGAGCAAGTCTTGGTGCAGTATTCTCTGTAGTTTAGTGTACTTGTTCCTCTTCATATGAGGTCAGTGTGGACTTTCACAGCGTCTAGCTTTCCTGATAAGGACCATATCCTGTCGGGCTCTGTTTCTGAGTGTCTTTACGCTACTTCTAAAGCCCTAACTGACTGCTGAATTGGTTTCGATGGACTGTACCTTTTAATTATGTCTGACTCCTAAAACTAGGATTACTCCTAGGATGTAATGTGTGTTGGTTTTTCTCAGTGAAGCTTTTTTTGTTTTTTCCTTCATTTTGATTTTTTTCATTTGATTTTTTCCCCATGTTTTGGTCTAAGAAGAATCTACCTTCCTTTGCCTCATGTTCTGTGACCACTTATGGATTAATTATAACATCCTACAGAGGCTCAGTCTGCCCTATGAACCTTTTAAATAATTTTCAGAGAAGATATACGTCTGTTTATTTACTGACCAGCCCTGGTAGCTTCCTACACAGTTAGTCTAGCCATAAACTGGCTCAGCTGCAAATGCTGCTGTACCTCTGGCTGATCCCACATGGGTGCATAAACCCCCTTCCCTGCCTAATGTTTGGGAGAGGATGTCTCTCTTGACAGAAAGGTCTTATTCTATGTCAGTTCAGGTCTTTCATTTGACACAAGACTCTTTAGATGCTCCCTGTCCCTTCCTGACTCTTTATAAAAATGGGGAATATCAAGGTAGTGTCTTTTCTGGGTCACATCCATGGCTACATCCAACCATAATCAGCCCCAAAGCATATTTCTCTGGAGGTGAGTTCGGGACGATTTTCTAAGCCATCACTACCCCATAAGTAGTAAGCAAGGCTGTAGGTTGGAAAGGTGATTTCACAGAAAATGGAAGATGGATCTGGAATTAATGGGATCAGAGATACAGACTGGGGCCAGGGCAGACTGTTGCTGTTAGTGCAAACTGATCAGCAAGAAAAATGAATGTAATTGGACAGTGAGTATAGAGATATACCTCATTTACTTTCAGCTGTCATCCTGAAAAGCACCAGAGAAAGCCAGAGGGAAGGAAGTTCACCATAAATGATATGTGCTACCTTTCCACAATAAATTTGCTTTAGATCTGTAGAGTTCCTGACTAAGAACAATCTTGCAGTGCAGGGCAAAGAGGGTAAAGCCAAGCACATAAGAGAAGACAAGACAGAGAGGGGTGTGATGAAGCTTGTCATTCTGTGGACAGGAGTCTAGTTCTCAACCAGCTATTTTTACCTGCAAGGCATCACAAGGTAAATGTTTTCACAGAAGACCGCAGCTCCCACGAGGGGAAGAATGATGTTCAGGAACTTCCATTGGACTGTGAGAATCCTGCTGCTAACTCTTCAAGAGGCTACTTTGGTTTTTTTTATTTGTTTGTTTGTGTTTGTTTTTGTTTTGTTTTGTTTTGTTTTTGTACAGAAGTTGAATAGATACCAGTAACCTGCTTTATAGGACCCTGCTACTTAACTTGGGTCCATAGACAAATAACACAGGCACTGCCCGGGAGGTTCCTAGAAACACATTTCTAGCACCCACCCAGACCCGTGGAACAAATCTAACAAGGATCTTTCATGATTCATTTGCATGTTAGAGTCTGGGGAAAAGTTTCCTAAACCAAAAAGAGGCTACTCAGGGTTCCTTGTGAGACAGAGCGAGTCCAGAGATGACAAAAATCTCTCTTCAGGAGGACAGGGCCCTGAACGGTGCCCTATTTTTGCAGGGACTTTATTTTTTGTGGAGAAGCTGGCTTTATTTTCTTCTATCAGTTCACTGATGGTGGAGGGGAGGGCAGGTGGACAGAGACAGAGACAAAGACTCCTCTTCCTCATAAAAGTCCTGATGGTTAATTAAAAGAAGCCTTAACGGTCCTGCCATTGTGTCTTTAGCATCAGCATCAAAATTATTACCGACAGAAAAACCGATTCTCTCTTTCCAGGATGGAGGCAGGATGATGGGGTTGGGAATGTGTGGCTTAAGCCTGGCAGACTTTCTTGCTGTCAAAGATCCTTGCTCTTTTTGGGAAAGGGAAGTTTTCATCCCACCTGAATAAAATTTTCTTTCTATTGTAATTTTCAGGTGTGTCCAACCTGCAACTTAAAGTTATTTACCCTTGTTTTTTCTCTTGGGGGGCTTTAAACTATAAGTGCTGCCTTGGGGGTTTAAACTATTTTTGAGTGGAAAGTTTTAAGGGCAACTTTTTGATCCTTAGGAATTGTCACCTTACATCTTTCAGCAAGGAAAACACCGACCCTGAACACTAAATACGTGACATATCCAAGTGAGCACAGTAAAGACTTCCAAGTCCAGGACCATCACATTCTTACTCAATTAAGACCATTTTTTTATGATTCAGGGGCTTTTTCATTTAATTCAAGCCTGGGTACTTGACCCAGGACCTAGGGCACTTTTGCTGCTAGTGAGGTGGCAAACAACAAGGACTTATCCCCAGCTCATGCCACGAATTCATAAAGAATAGGTTCTAGCAGCTCAGGCTCCTTCCCATTGCTTCCCACGAAGTGTGCCTCTCTGGGCAGGGTAGGCTGGTGCTTAAGCTGAACCCAGGTCCCTTTCACTTTGGCTTCCTTCTTTTTCTGATCATTTTTCCTTTATCTGTTTCAAGAAGCTATCTCCGCTCTTAGAGTGCTTAATATGCTCAATACATACATTAATTCTCTTGGCCAAAATCTTGCCCTTAACTTGCTTGTTTACAACCATGGCAACAGCATGCTGGGTAACGGTGTAGACTCTTCCAGTTTTGCCATGGTGACGCTTGTGTGACATTCCTTTTTAAATAGTCCCCCTTCCCTTGATGTCTACAATATCACCCTTTTTGTAGACGTGCATGTATGTGGCCAAAGGAACAACTCCATGCTTTCTAAAAGGCCTAGAGAATATGTATGTGTTCCTCTCCTCCTTCCCTTTGCGGTCATCATTTTGGAGAATCACTTGAAGATGATGGTTCTTGCCGAAAGGAATAGCCTTGCTTTTATGGAAGAGGAAGTGTCTTGGGCACATATAAAAAATTTTTTCATTATAATATTTAAAAATCAAGGACAATTCCCCCCTCCCACAAATGGTGGACTTTAGTTTAGACATATATGATTTAGATAGTAAAAGAGAAGAGAAATCTATATTAATCAAGATTATCCAAAGAAACTGACCCCATAGGATGTGTGCATATATAGAGACATTTTTGTGGAACTGAGGACTGAAGCCTGTGAGCTACAGACAGCTATCTATCCATCCATCTATCTGTCATAATTTATATTTTGAAACAACACCTTTCTAAGTTACTGAGTTGCTCAGACTGGGCTTGAACTTGTGATCCTCCTACTTCTGCACCCCACAGAGCTTGGACTTACGGGCATGCAATATGGCACCCAGCTAAAGGGAGTTATTTTAAGGAATGAGATGTATTTTTCAAGGTTCACAAATCCAAAAACTATAGTTCAAATCTGAAGGCCATGAGGTTAGCAGAACTCTTCTTTGGTTGAGGAAGGTTAGTCTTCTGTTCTTTGACTGATGAGGTCAAACCCACCTCCTAGAAGGCAGTCTGTTTTACTCAGTGTCTAAGAATTTCAATGTTAATCTCATCCAAACATCCCTTCAGAGAAACATCCAGAATTATGTTTGACCAAATATCTGGGTGTTGTGGCCCAGACAAGTTGACAAGTTGACACATAAAATTAATGAGAACACCTCTGTGCCCACTGCCTTTCTTTCTTAGTGCTCCTACTCTTAGACTTTTTCTCCATGCTCTTCCAATCTAGTTATCTCCCGGAAGTGTCCATGGAGGCTTGCTCTAGATCTCTGTATTGCTGTTACTTCAAATTCACTATGGCTCATACATTCAACTTTATTTTCCACAGCCTGCCTGTCTCCCTTACAGTCTTCCCATGTGTTCAGGATCTAGCTCCAGCCATTGTGCTAGCCAGGAACCTGAGAGGATCTTCCCTGTTGTCATGAATGCCCTTGCCTCTTAGGCCTACTCCCTAGTGCCACCAATGTAAGATGTTCTCACAGCAGTGCTTGCCAAAGAAATATCAAAACTAAATGCTGTCACAGCAACAAGATCAAAGTAACTAAAGCTGATAAGAAATCACACTTTTTTAATACTCCTGGTAAGCCTCACAGGACCTCACTTTGTTACTAATAAATGCCAGGAGTTGAGTAAACAATCCTTGTCAGATCTTTTTGTCCAGACTGCTGGATTTTAATCTTCTCTTAACATCTCTACTACAAAAGACCCTTTCTGGATTAAAAAATAAATAAAAAAAAAATAACAACCCGTATTTGGCTGCAGGCATAGCTCAGCAGTTAAAGTACTTTCCCACCCAGTACAAGGCCCTGACTTGAATTCCACAGCAACCACATAAGCTGGGCATGGTGGTATTCACCTGTAATGGCAACAGTCAGGAGGCTGAGGCAGGAGGATTGAAGTGCGTCTGAGACCAGCTTGGGCTACACAGTGAGTTCAAGACCAGCCTGGACTACAGATTGAGACCCTGTCTCAAAAAAAAAAAAAAAATTGCATTTTTCTCTCAATGAACACATCAGTGCATTTCTTCAGTGACAGGCTATCCTTTGCTTAGGAAATTAAAAGTCTCAATTTTGTAACATTTTTTTTTTTCTCCCTGTACTGGGAATTGAATCAATGGCTTGGCACATGTTAGACAAGTGCTCTACCACCAAGCCGCGTTCCCAGCCACCAATCCTTTAAAAATCTAATTTTGAGATGGAGTCTTGCTAAGTTACTGTCTTAGTTACTTTTTCATTGCTGTGACTCAATACCCGACATTCACAACTTAGGGGGAAAGAGTTACTGTAGCCTACAGTTTCAGAAGGTCTCACAACATTCATGTGTGAGTGATTGGAAAATTGTGAAATCACATGGTAGGACAGCAGCTAGAGCTACAGCTGCCCAAGAGACAGAGATCTTCACAGCATGGTGGGACAGAGAGACTGGGAGGAGGGGTGAAATCAGCACATGCCCTTTCCAGCCAGTCCAGGCTCTACCTCCCAATCCTAATACCATATCCATAGAAGTATGAGGCTTTTAGGGAACACTCCAGATCCAAACCATAACATTCTGCTCCTGGCCCCTAAAAGACTCATGTTTACTTCCTTAAGCAAAATGTATTTAGTCCTTTTCCAAGAGTTGTCAAAGTTTTAACAGTTCTAGCACTATTTTTTAAAAAGTCCAAGTCCAAAGTCTCCTCTCAGATGCAAGGCAAACTCTCAGCTGAGCTCCTGTGAAAACCAAAAGAGAGTTAAGCCCTTCCAACACACAATGGCACAGGGTAAACATTTTTACTCCAAAAGGGAGGAATAGGAGGATAAAAGGAAATTGGACCAAAACAATTCTTACACCCAGCAGAGCAAGGATTTATTCCTGTAGTCCTATGTCTAGCACCTAGAGTAAACTGTGGCAAGATATCAACTCCACTGAGCTTGGGTGGCCCCACCCCTACAGCTCAGCTGCTAGCTACAGACTTCATCTTCTCTGCTTTGGGCTGAATCTGCTCACAGCCTGCAGCTTTCCTCAGTGCATGATCCATGCTCTTGGCTTCTCCAAATTCCAGGGTTCTCCATTTACCTTTAGGCTTCTCCTTTACAACTTCACACATTGCCTTTCCAGGGGCACACTGCTTGGCCTCCAAGGCCTTCCTCTGAAATCTCCGGGAAGCTGCCATGTACCCGTAACTCTTGCACTCTGCAAGGCTCTAAAGCCCGGACTCTGTTGATGTTGCCAAAGTCTGCCACTGGCTTGAGCAGTAGCCTGGCCCCCTTGGACAAATGCTGTGGAAATTTCTGAGTTCTTAGATGGTTAAACTGCAAGTGGCTGAACTCTGAAAGACATTTTTTTTCTTTTGGATCCGGGGTACACTTCTCAGAACAAAGTCTTTTGCCTCTCCACTCTTGAGCTGGTAAAGGGAGGGCTCCTGTTGACTTTGTAAATGACTTCCAGACATCTTTCTTATAGTCTGGATGGTAAGCACTTGGCTTCTTTATAATGCTAATTTCTTTAACTTTCCTGTGGTCTTTGGCCCCACCACTGTAGATCATTTTGGCCTGGCACTGCAAACCAAAATATGATTTTCTCTGCCATTTTATCCTGTCTCCTCTGAGATGGCTGAAAGCTGCAAACAGCAGCCATATAACAGTTTGAACATCAGTCTGTCTTGAGATTTCCTCCACTAGAATAAGCAGTCCACTGCCCTTAATCTCAGCTTCAGGCAAAGTCTATGAACAAGGGCAAAATGCCCACAAACTTTCTGCCAGAGTGTAGCAAATGTGGTTTTTAGATCACTTGCTGATACAGTCCTCCTTCCCATCTGAAACTTCTTGAGCCTGGCCTTTCCAATCCACACTTCTATCAACATTCTGGTCTTCTGAGCTCTGAGCAGAATCTTCCATCAAGCTTGTCTCAGAGCACTCCAAGGCTTCTCCAGTCAGCATCCTCAAACCTTTCCAAACTCTTCTGCAAACCGGTTCCAAAAGTTCCAAACCACATGATCAGTAAAACCACAGCAACAACACCACATCTCTGGTATCAATTTCTCTTTTAGTTACTTTTCCCCCGCTGTGATTCAATAACCGTCATACAGAACTTTAGGGAGGAAAGACTTATTTTAGCTCACAGTTGCAGAAGGTCTCAGTTCATTCTTGGATGGGTGGCTGGAAAATGGTGGAATCACATGGTGGGTCGCAGCTAGAGCCAGAGCCAGAGATCCATACAGCATGGCGAACAGAGACTAGTCTGGAAGAAAGGTTGGGACCAGCATACGCCCCTCCAGGTCAAACCCCAAGAATCTGCCCTTTCCAGCCAGGTCCCACCCCCCAACCCTACACAGTATTTATATGAACATGTGGCTTTTGGGGGACACTCCAGATCCAAACCATGACAGTTACCCAGGTGGGCTCGAACTTGTGATCTTCCTGCCTCAGCCTCTGGAGTAGGTCAGATTATAGATGTGGACTGCCATGCTTAGCTAAATTTTGTAAGTTTTTAATCTCTGGCTAAATACATCTCATTTTTGAAATCCCTAGTATTTGAATATTCGCGTGTATTGATTTTTTATCTCATGTATTTGTCAAATGCATTCTGAGTTACATTAGCCTGATTCTAAATCTCGTTTCTTGTCCAGATTGTGGTAACATTTCTCTAACTGGTTTCCATGTCCCTAACTTTCTGCCTTAACCTCTGTCCTGACTCCCTATGTTGGGTGAAATCTATATTCAAAATCCCACACTAATCAGTGTCCTTCACGACAAATCACCAGAGCTTTGTGTCTCACATTCACTATGTTTTAGCTTCACCTGAACTGCCGTTTCTAGTCTTATTTTCTGGTGATGCTGGGTTACTTATAGTCTCCCAGTTAAGCCATTCCTACTACTGCTTATCTTTCTATACCTGAGCCCAGTCTTAGAAGGTGAATATGATTTAAACAGATTTTATATCAGGCAGGGCCCTGACAGCAACAGATGGCATGCACCGATTAGGCTCATTTGAGGAATGGTTTATTTGCAAAGGGTTTAGTTAAAGTATAGGCTGGATGAAGAAGATTAGAAGAGATACGAAGCCAAGACTAGACTCAGCTGCTACCACCACGAGATCAGAAGAGGTAAGGGGAAGGGGCTCATCCAGCTGTGAGAATGAGAAAGAATCCTGTAGAGCAATTTCCTTGGGAGCAATAGGTCACTTCTTAAGCAGCGCCACAGGCTGAGGCCACTGTGCAGGAAAGGAGTCATGGGGATAATAAGTTTGAGGAACTCACCTCTTTCTTTCTGGTTTCCCTACCACAGACTTCTTGGTCTTCCATCTTCTGACCTGAACGGTCAACCTCTGGGGTAGACAGCTGTAAGGAACAAGAAATTGCTAGAAGGTGGAGGTGAAAGGAAAATAGCAGCGTGAACATCACTGTGAAAGCCTTTGACCTTGATCTTCCTTTTGCTTTTCTTCAGGGGAGCCTATGTAGCTTTTCTTTCCTACTAGACTGTCTCGTGGGAAGTGACTGCTTTACCCAGATTTGGATGCACAGAGCTAGAACATGGGAATTTGTTCAATGATTTTTTAACTGGCCAGATTCATTTTTACCTTTTCCTATCTTTCCTTTTCATTTGGAAGCACTCACTAGGTTATGGACTCTTGGTTGTCTTCTTTCTGGTGTGTGTCTCTTGGTCCCAGGCAGTGTGGCTACCTTACACTCAGTCCTCAATCGAGGTAAGAACCTAGCAATCAGAGCTGATTTAAACCTTCCCTCTTCTGGGCCTCTGGCAGAGGGCTTTTCACACTACATGGTCTTTGCTGCCACCTCCTGGCATTTTGTCACCACAAACCAGGCTCAGTATATTGAAATAAGTTTCGCCTCCCTGTGAAGGTGGGGAGTAGAGACAGTAGTCCCTTAAAAACCAGATCACAACTATTATGGAATTTAAAGCAAAAAACAAAGTGAAATAGGGGGGTAGGGTGGGGGAGAAGGGAGGGAGGGGAAGGCGGCGGGAGGGACAGAAAGAGAGTGGGAAAGCCCTTGTGTCCTTGGCAGGATGCGTATGTGCACGAAATGCTCAACTCCATTGTAAATCTTAAATTTTGCACGTATATATATCAATAAAATGGGGGGAAAAAACTAGCAGGGGCTAGCGGGCCTAGTCTCCTGTTGGCCAGAGGGCAGGAAAAGTAGTACCGGTTGAGCTTTCCTAATCTGAAAATCTAAAATGCTTCAAAATTTGAAACTGTGCAACGAGATGATGTCACAAGTGAAAAATTCTACATTGTGGTCAAAATGCAGGCACACTAAAAATACAGAATTGCCTTCGGGCTGTGTGTATAAGGTGTTTATAAAACAGATTTTGTGGATCAGTTTTGCTTTTTTGTTTTTAATATTTAATTCTATTTTTGTTGTTTCCCCTCAAATTGTTCTTAGTGTGTGTTCCCATTGCCTAATAATTGTGTTCAACTTGAGGAATTTCGGTCCCACCCCCAGAATTTCTCATTACACATATGCAAATATTTCTAATTTTAAAACATCCAAAATAATTCTGATCCAAGCATTTTGGATAATGAAAGCTCAACCTATATTTTAAGAGGCAGTAAAACATAACTGTTTGATATTTAATTATCCCACCATAATATTGGTTTCATCCTGTTATCACGATCCTCGTGAAGGGCTGAAATGTCAGCTGTGACCCTGTCTGCCTCTCCAGCAACTTCTGTGCCCTAACTGCAAGCTTGGGCAAGGATCTGGTGGATTTATCTGAATTCTGCCACACTTGAGTGGTTGCCCAAAGGACAGGATCTGACTTAGGGTGTTTACAATTTATTCTTTTGGTAGGAAAATATGCACAACATACCATTTTAACTATTTTAAGTATAAAATCCCATGAAATTAAGAACATTTGCGTTGTTTGCATGATCATCACTACCATTTATCTCTAGAACTTTTTTTTATCAACCCAGACAGAAACTTCCCTTTCTTCCTGCCCTCCAGCCCCTGGTAACTTCACTTCTACTTTCTGTTGCTACGAATCAGCCTATTCTAGGTATCTCAAATAAGTAGAATTAATATAAAATTTATCTTTTTGTGACTGACTAGTATCATTCTGAAGTTTGTATCTTTTACTCTGATTTCAAGACTTAACCCTGTAGATACACATATTCATTGAGTCTTACTGCTTTAGGCTTTTAAGCATATGCATATAGTAGATTAGCCATCCTTCTATTGCTGAACACGTAGGATGTTTCCAAAATTCTATTTTGCTCTTACAAGCAATGCTGGTATGCATTATTTATATCCTCGTAATGCATTTCCATGAGCGCAAAAATGTCTTGAGGTGTAGTATACATATTCTGAATTAGACTTGCGCATCTTTGCTTTGACTAGATTCTGCTTCACTCCTACTGGTACAGGAAAGCAGCCCTTCCAGGGTGGGCAGGAGAGTGAAAGCGGTTTTGTTTTCCCACATTCTTGCCACCAATCGGTAGTATCAGACTTTTTAGTATTTGATGGGCATAATCTGGTGGGAATAAAGTGGTATTTCATTATTTTAGCTTTCATGTCATCTTTTCATGTATTTATTAGTCATCTGAAGTTTCTTTTCTGTTAAAAACCCTAAGACATTTATATTTTAGAACTTGAAGGGGTTTCTAAAACAGCAGACTAGCAAAAGCTTGCCATGGGTGTAGAGAGAATTTCAATTTCACAATTCAGGGCTTGCTGCCACCAGATGCCAGCACTGTACCATGATCTTCAAGTTCTGCCTTGCCTAGAAATTATTAAGACTCAAGATAGTGGGTGTTAATCATGTTAAGTAATACAACTGTGAGTTTCTGCTGTGGAGGCTCAGGGCATCACCCTCAAAGTAGGACTTTAGGAGACCAGAATATGCTACTTCAAAATATATTTCTTTAGCATATTTTGGGCTGGTTATTCTGAGAAACTGCAGACAATGGAATTATTCTGAAAAGCTGTCCTTTTGTAAAAAAAAATTACATCTATAGAGGGAATCTACAAAGTAAGCTATTTGTATCAGGAAAATAGCTACTGTAGACAACTTTAGCTATCTGAAAGACTTTTTCTGAATAACAAGGCAAGCATTCCCCATCCCACATTTCCTTTTACCCATCTGTCACTGTGGCCCTACCATTCCCTGAAGCCTCTGGTTCCTGCTCCTTTCTATAGTTAAGGATGCTGTAATGAGTTTACCATCACTGATGTTCTAGGAGTTTTATATTTTGTGGTACTCCCACACATACAAATGTAATTAAATCTGGTTTTGCTCCTTAGTCTGTGTTGTGTCAACTTAACCAAACAACCTGGAAAAACAGTGGGAAATCATTTTTCCCCTTCTTACTCTGCACATATATGTAAACAATTTATAAAAAGATATTTGGATAAGTGATATTATTCTCTAGACCAACATTTCAAGCGAGTTAAGCCCTGAATCTAATGATATAAATATTTGATTTCCGATTTATTTTGTGCCAATCATAAAATGAGATGGTAACAAAATGTTGACAAGCAACCACTTTTGGAGTGGTTATGTGCCGAGAAATACTGGAATGGTCCACATATAGCCATATAATTCTTATCACACTTGTGTCAAGCACGCTTACTTTGTCTATGAAATTGGGATAATCGGTACTTAGAGAGGCTGAGTAAGTGTCGCAGTAGCACACAGCTAGTTAAATGTCTCAGCCAGGGTTCTTAACACTTTTGGACTGATTACAAAGTCTGTCTTCCCCACTATTACGCTGCTGTAGCTCTCAGCATATGCAGTTCTGTAATCAGCCTGTGTCCAAATCCCCGAGGCAGTTTGTGCTTAGGGATAAGAATAAACTTGAGCTAACAAGGGGGAATCCTTTCTAAAACTGTCTCCTGTTGGTAAAGATGCATCTTCTTATTTCTGAGGTCAGCTGTATCTTCTAGTAACATGCCATTTTAAAAAATCTCTTTCACAATCAGTTTCCAAAATAATAACCCACATTTTCTTTCACTCAGCCTCTTCACAAACTTTCTCTGAATTTTATAGCTCCCAACAAGAATGTACTTGTTTACTAATGCTGCATTTGTCCATGAACTTTCCAGTGTACTCGTCACCTTTCCATTAATTAGTACTTGTGCTCTTGGTATATCCCCCCCTACACATGCATCTGGAAAGAAGGCATTGGCCTATCTCTCTGCCTCTTGCATTTTATAATCAAAGCCGATTAATGTCATACAGATAAATATGAGAGAATGTAGTGTAAATGCTAGAAGAATTAGAAGATATCTGCCCCCTGCCCCAAGTGATGCCCCCACCTTTCACTCTCACTGTCTGGCCTCTTCACATCACTAAACATCAGGCAAAATGATTATCTTAGTCTGGTTTATGATGCTACAATAAAATAACTGAGGCTCAATACTTTATAAAGAAGAGAAACTTATTTTGCTCAGTATTTTAGATGTCCAAGAGCATGGTACTAGTGTAAGCTTCCTCCTGGCATCATGGAAGGTAGTGTCATATAACAAGGATACATGCAAGAGAGAGCAGTCACCTGCAGAGAAAGAAGAAGCAATAGAAACTGAGCTGAGGAAGCTGAACTTGCTTTATAATAACTTGGTTTTGGGTGATGTACATAATTCTGAGAGACTTAGTGTAGTGTCAAGAGACCCCAGTATCCCAAGGGAAACAATCTGTTTGTGAGGGTGGATTTCTCATGACCCCAAATGACTTTTAAAAGCCCCATCACCTTAGTACTGTTATGTTACGCAGTTTTCGCAGGGACAAACCACAGTTAAACCATGGCATTGTTCTGTGCACGTGCAATGATAGTCTGTGTGTGAGCTTCATACCTCTGCTCAGTGGAGCTAGTAGGCATCAAGTTTCCTTCAGTGAAGGACTAAGAAGTTCTTTGAGAAATGACACCTCAGAATCAACTGGATAATTAGTTGTGTCGGCTATCCTTCCTAATAACAATGCCCCCTCTTGACTGGGATGGAAGTGATTTTAAGTGCTAGCATGGCTTACTGCTCAGCCGGTCTTCCAGTCTACCCCCCACTGCCTGATACTTACCTAAGTTGTGGTTGTGGTATGAGTAGGAAAATTACAAGGAGAACCTAGCAGAATGGCTGAATTGAAATTCCTGGACTCAAACTTAAAACAGTGTGACTTTATTTCCAAAATAACATTTAAAATATAAAGATGGAGAGAGAGAGAGAGAGAGAGAGAGAGAGAGAGAGAGAAATATTTACTCCTGAGGAAAAGGTAGACTGGCAGTAGGGGACAAAAGCTTTGACTAGTTCCATGAGTTGGCTCATGAGGACTTCTCAAAGGGTGACAGTGCCAAGGGCCACCCCCCCCCCATCATGCTGACAGGTTCCAGTTAACGGTAGGACATTGCCTCTTGAGGTCATGGGTATAGAGACATCTTAGCTACCAGGTGGCAGAGCAGGAAAAGAGGGAAACGGTAGATTTCATAGGGTGACAAAGAAATGTTCTTGTGAGCTCAGTTGGGGTGTCTCCTAGACAAATATTGTGTCCCTCTTCTCCTTTCCATTTGCTCTAGATTGAAGATATTGTTTACGCAGGTGTGGGAGAAAAGTCAGGGAAATATTGCTAATGACTATGATTTTTACAATTCCATATTCAGACAGGATCCTGTGTCAGTTTTTTCCATCATTATGAGATACTTGAGATAATCATCCTATAAAGACTTTTAAACTGGGAATGGTGGCTTTTAATCTGAGTTACTAGGGAGGCTGAGGCAGGAGAATCATAAGTTTGAGCTTAGCCTTGGCAATTTAGTGCCAAGGCTCAAACAAAACAAAACAAACAAACAAACCAAGCTGGGGATATAGCTCAATGCAAGGCCCTTGAGGAGAGAGAGGAGAGAGTGCGGGAATAAGGGGGGCAGAGAAAGAGAGCAGGGGAGGAGAGAGTTTTATTTTAGTTTACAGTTTAGGAGGTCCCTGTTCATGATTGATTGGTTGGCCTTGTTGCTTTGGACCTGTGGCGAGGCTGCACGTCACCAGGGGAATGCGTGGTAGAGTGAAACTTCTCACCTCGTGGCCAGGAAGCAAAAGAGCAGAAGCAAGAAATTAGTATCCCAAAATTCTCTTCAAAATCATGCCTCTGAAGACCTCCACAAGATGCCATCTCTTTGAGATTCTACCATGTTCCAATATTGCTACTCTGGGACCATGCCTTTAGAACATGGGCCAAGCTGTATGAAAACTCCAGAAATCAGGACAGGTCCTATAAAAACAAATTAGACAAATTTGCCCTTGGGGTTCTTTTTGAGTGTTAAAACATAGCTTTATGTGTTAATGTTTTCTACATCCTATTAAAAGCTGGGAAAACCTCTGAAGTACAATACCAGACACTTTGTTTCTTTTTCTGTACCCATATTAGCAGAGAGCTCAGTCTTTCTATCTAGGTTCTCTTCTTTGTAACAAATAGAGTAATAGTGGTTTAGCTGATTTCTAATAAGGACACCCCTGGCTGCACCTAGATAGGAGGAGAAAAATCAAATAATTTGCTTGGAACTCCAACAAGGTCTGCTTTGTCTTGCCGTGTAATTTAATTCTATCAAGTGACTTAACATGACTGAGGTACTGTCTTTGACCTCATGCTAGGAACTTCTGTCCTATCCATAATGATATACTATCCCAGACTTGCCTGTATCTCCAAGTTGTGGTTCTTTACCTAGGAGGCTTTGTCTACTAGTATCCTAATGATAGCTATTTCCTTGGGGTTGAATTGCATGACCAGGATGAGCTTTGCTGCAGAATCTTTAGTTGACTTACGAAATCTAGGTATACTTTTCTTTCAACAATATAAATCCTGACATGGAACCAGAACCCTGGCTCAATCTCTATTTATTTTCAGGAAAGTTTTATCATCAAGTTAGTGCTAGCATTTCCACCATTACATCTTAGCCAGAAATACTTTAAACCACCACAATAGGTTTTTAGTAACTTTGAATCTCAGGAAATAGATTTTGTCCTCAACATATTTCCTTGCAACAAGTCCCTAATGAAATTTCCCATAACTTCCTCAGTGAATTTAGTGAAAATGGGGGGAAATGGGGGGCTGGTGGTGGTGGTGGTGGTAGGGGCTAGGCGACTCATTTCCAATTATCTAGCACTTCTTTCCCCAAAGTGAATTAATTGCCTTGCTTCCAAATAACCAAAGCAGATATTTGATTTCTTCTTTACAGAAGATTTACGTCTTCACAGCTATAAATAGAAAGTGTTCTTTGAAAAATGAGTAGCTGTGTTATGAGGAGAAAAAGATGTCACAATCCTTTGGCCTTATTAAATGGTCCCCATCCTTATTGAGTTTCTTTATGTTTGACTAGAATATAAAGGAGACCTTGGAGAGTTAAGCAATTTGTTTACTGTTACAGTTGTCTTTCTACTGTCTTCATTATCTTTTTGAGGTTTTTTGGAGGCAGTAGGGATTAAACTCAGAGCCTTCAAGCTGAGCTGTATTCACAGTACTTTTTTTTTTTTTTTTTTTTTTTTACTCAAGGTCTTGCTAAGTCATTGAGTTGTCCAGGCTGGGTTGAACTTATGATCCACTTGCCTTAGCCTTTCAGAGTTCTGGAATTACAGGTGGATGCCACCACATCTGGCAAGTCTCCCCACCTTCTAAGCACATGGCAAGACTGAACTTCTTGCTTCTCTGTGGCTCAATAGGACCACGTGAGACATTTTGGTCAATGAATTTTGAGGTCTCATTGTGAAACCTATTGCAGCTATCTGTATACCACAGTTATGTGCTCCAAATGGTGGCTGTTCTCTTAGCTTGGGTTCTAAACTTGAGGAAAAAGTAGAATAAAGCTACAGTCAGTTCATGAACAGCATGTAATATGACAGAGGAACGAAACTTTGCTTTGTAGTATTACAGTCCTGGTAGCTTAGCTTATTGTGGCAGGCATAAAGATGTGTTGCCTATATCTCTATTCTATAAAGAACTAACTGATCAGCTATGAAGCCAGGATGGCTGCTATTTGAAAGCCTCCGGCTATATCACACTTGGGATCCACTGTAACTTTCGAGCTAAGGTCATGCTTTCCTTGGACAACACCCAGACAGTGACTGACACTGAGCACAGTAAGGGTACACTAGCACATGTTCATTTCTCCACAATGTGGCGCTTTGCTAACGGACACCTTGTTTCAGCACTCACCATGGTGTTGGCCACATTTGTCACATGTGACGTATATCCTGAGGTTCCGCTTCCTTCCTTTTTTCCTTTCACAAGAGTCTGATCCTTATTGTGGTGTGAAGCCTTTCTTTGCTTGATTGCATTTTCTTCTCATCCATTTTTCACAGTTCTCACTCGTGTCTTGCCCATATACCAGAGGACCTGAGTGATACCGTTATGCTATGGTGAGAGTCATGCATTTCATGTCCATGGAGAATAGAGCACATATATGAGGGCATAGACGAGACATGGGTAGGGATTAAGTAACTTCCTTCTGTGAGTAACTCCAGTTACCATTTACCCTATCAATGTTTGGAATTAGCAGAGTGGTTTACGGAGCCTCTAAAACTTTTGGGTAGGGAAATACCTTGTCCCCTTTTCCCCCTTCACTTGAAGGGTGTTGTTCCAGCTTTTCTTGAGAAAGTCATACCCAACCTCAATACTTTTCACTGTCAAAAATCGTCTCATCTATGGACTGAAATGTGTGTTTATCCATCACTTTCCCTGCAGGGTAAGAAGGAGAATCACTTTCATAGTTAAAACAGCAAATTAACTCATGAGGAAAAGGAGAAAGGCTCCTGCCCTTCACATTTTCTCTTTAGGAGAACATATTGTAGACATACAACATTCCTTAATAAGCAGGAGAAGTGTTTGTTTCCTCTGCTCCCAGATGGTTATTACTTAGCTGGGAACGAAAGCACAAAATAAGTTAATAGGATGTAATCTTCAGCTCCTGCACAGTGATAAAAATATAATACACTTTAAGTTTTTTATAATCATCTTAGTTAGCTCCTGGTTCATTAAGTATGATATACCCTACAGGTTGTCCTTACTGACACTGAGCCAAAAGTTATAGCCCCATGCTTAAGTGTTTCACAATTACTTTCCTCAGGATGTTAATTATCAACTTGGATTTCTCTCCTGGATGACTCAGTGGGCTCTAATGGGTCTGATGGTAAATACCGATGGCAGGGATGCAAAGCAATCATTCTCATAAACAGGGACTGGATCACTAAGATAGAAATGGTCCCATAGATCCTAGTGCTTGACAGGTCTCAAGGAAGTACTTCCTCCGGTTAAGAGAAACCATTTGGTATAGTCAGTGCAATCTGCTTTATGCAACTAGATTTATATAGCTCTGCCACAACTGTTTTATCAGTAAGGAAAATGTGTTTTGAAAAGTAATGATTTTTCCCCTTGAACCCAGTTCTCTTGCTATTTCACTCACTGTTTAGAGTTCCAGTTGGATCTTCCAGGAAACAAGTGGAGTCAAGTGTAGGCAGTTGTGGATGATGTAGGGGGGAAATGCCTGTTAAAGGGATACCAGAGTGGGAGCAGGACTGGGCAAACAAAGCCATCAGGCCATGATGCTGTTCTACTACAAAAAACAACAACAACAACAAAAACGGGCAAAAGAGCTCTGGACTGTCATGCAAATATGACAAAAATTTGACTAACCCCGTGCAGAGCTCCAGAACAGAGACAGCTCATTAGAGAAGTCATATTCTGGATGGAAATAGCCAGGCTGTAGGAGCCCTGCTGTGCTCAGTCAACAGGCAGGGCTTCCTAGGAAGCATGGCCATAGAGCCAAAGCTGGAAGCTGTCATCTAACAGCATTTCTTACAGTTGAATGATGAATCTGAGCAACGTTCCCCCATGGCTCCTACATGCAGTGTCCTGTTTATGTTAGTGCAAAATAGATTCATTTTGGGGGTTACCATTGGGGAATATGTAAAAGCAGAGCAAGAGTAACTAAGGGTGGTAAATGCGATGTAACAGGTGGATTTGAGGGGAAAGGGAACTGGGGGAAGTGGAAGGCCTGAGCCTTGGTCCTTTCCAGCATATCACTTTGATACTTTCTGTAGTTTTACCCCTGCTCATAGGGAAACTTGGAAAGCCTTTCCTAACTTTGCTGAGCCTTGCTTTCCTGCTATTTATGCAAACATTGTGAGGGTTCTATGACAGCTTTTAAAATTCTATTTGCAAAGCACCTGACATAATTGTTTAGTGCATCCTATTTCTCTTTTTCAGTGAAAGTTGACCTGTAAATTAAACCCTATTAGTTTTATGAAGACCAGGCTGGGAGTTGGAGGTTCAAGAAATGTCTGATTACTTCAGGACTATTAAAATAAGATTTAGTAATCGGTATTCATTTGTTGATTTCTTTTCTTTGCTTGCAGCCCAGAATTAAATGAGGCGAGAGTAAAATTTATGTAAGTAGTCTATAAGAGGGCAAAAGTTATTAATGGATCAGGAATAATTGGAACCAGGGATTGAAGTGCCATCAGATCCTCACCCTTTCCCTGCCTTCTCTTCTGTCCTTGCTTTAGCCATATTCTCTTGGGCTGTCTTTCTCCTCAAATCATTTATTTCTCCATTGGTGAAGCTGGGAACATATACATAAGTGAACCTTGAAACTGCTGGTAGGCTATGTTGCCTGCCTTAATTGGAATTAAAAAAAAATTTTTTATTGTGGGTATTTCCCCCAAGTCAGAGAAAGTGGGGAAAATTAGAGAAGTTTATTTAAAAAAAAAAAACATTTTACTCAGAACCACTTTTGTTCAAGGTCAGGACCCCCAACTCGAGAACTGAGCTGTATCGAATGGGAAACAAAGTAGTTGTAGCTCATGTGTCATTAGCCCTCTTTTACTTTTTCTGTTGGAATCTTGATATTTGAATTTATAGTAGTAAGGAGCACAGCTGCACTGGAAGCTGTTGTGTGATCAAGAACAGTAATTTTGTCTTAAATTTGCTTCCCTTAAGTACTATACCTCTTTTTTTCATAACTTCATTCTGTTTTATTTTTTTATTTTTTATTTTTCCTTTGGGGGGACTTGGTTTTGTTTTGTTTTGTTTTATTTTAGAACTGGGGATTGTTCCCAGGGCGTTGAGCGTGTCAGACAAGCACCCTGCCACTAAGTTACATCCCCAGTCTCTTCATTTTGTTTTAATAACGGCTGCTACCTTATCGCATTTTCTGTTGCTATAGTAAAATAACTGAAACTGGGAAATTTGTAAAGAATTAAAACTTGTTTGGCTCAAGTTTCTAGAGGTTAGGGGTCCAATGGTGTGGTGTTGGCTTCTGGTGAGGAACTTCTTGCTGCATTATAGCACAGCAGGGGACATTACCTGATAAGACAGGACACCTGCTATCTTGGGTCTCCCTTTTCCTTTACAAAGCTATAGTGAGAGCCCTAACCTCCTGCCTTATCTAATCCTAATTACCTCCATAGGCCCAACCTCTACATATCATTATGTGAATTTGAGAATTAAATTTTCAGCACCTCAACTTTGGGTGGAGACACATTCAAATTATCAAAGTAGTCGGTGGGATTCTGTTATCTGGTGGTGGGTGTCCCAGCTGCAGACCCTGAGCCCAGGATTGATTAGCAGTACTCTGCTTGGGAGATGATCCCATTGTCGTGGTTAGTACCGTGAAAAATTAAGACAGACATAGAATGGAAGTCAGTACATGAGGACTTCTCTTGGGTACCTCTGGAATATGCTCTTGTACATTTAGGGGATGGAGTGCTGGGACTTTTGACTCCCCAAGTACTCCTGGCTCACCCTGCATGCTGAATGAGTGGACTCCAGCACCCAGAGAAAGTACTCTGGCACAGCTACAGGTTCCTTCACCTGGTAGCTGCCAGGCTGGCATGTATTAGCATAGTGAGTATATCTACTGCAGGTGTCACACATTTCCCCTCCCACTTTGTGAGGTAATAGACATTCATTGCTTCTAACTACTGTTTCTGTGGTTCAGGAACTAAGTTTAGCTGGGTTATTCTGGCTCAGAATTCTTCATGCAGATGCATTCACCATGTCAGCCGGGCTGCTGTTATCTGAAGACTTCCTGGAGCCAGAGGATCCACTTTTTATGCCCACTTGCATAGCTGTTGGCAAAGGGTCTTATGTCCCTGCCACGCAGGCCCCTTCTTAGAACTGTTTGATTATCTTTAAGGCACAGCAAATGGCTTTTCCTGAGTAAGCAGTGCAAGAAGGACAATGAAGAAGTCACCAATGCCATGTGGGACTTAGTCTTAGCGGTCACAAACCATAACCTTATTTTACCACACTCTGTTTTTGCTAGAAGCAAATCACTAATTCCAACCCACACCCAATGGAAAGATTATCAAATGTGTCAAAGAGCTGTGGCCAGTCATGTTTCAAAGCCACCCCAGTGAGTATAAGAGGATCTGACCTGGAAACCAATAGCATCTGCTAATAGTGAATCTGTGTGTCCTAATTCTACTCATCGTCATTCTGGGTTCTTACAATTCCTGAAAGGAAGTACTGAGGATTAATTAATCTGATGCCTTTTAACCCTCATTTCATCCCTGACCAAACACATACATTCTCTCCCTCTTTCCTCGTCTTTTCCTCCCCATTCCCTTACCAAAAGTCAACAGGTTTTTTTTTTCACCAGTAGACTAATGCATTTCAAACTAATTACTTCTCCATGTCAGAATTGCTATGTTACAGAACTCTGGAAGCGTCTTTACATTTTAATCCAAAGGCTGTGATGCTGAGCCACTCAGTGGCATACCATTCCTTTGTCTAAGAGCTCTAAGCTTGTATATGTGATCTGCCTGAAGATCGATCCTTTAATTCAAAGGATGCTGGCAACCTGGGCTTCGGGCCAGAAGTGTTTTTGGATTTGGATCTTGGGATAATTACAAGTACTTAATGAGATATTTTGGGGATGAAACTCAAATCTAAACCTGAAATTCATTTATATTTCTATCCACCTTATAGGTATAGCTTAAAGGAAATTTTATACCATATTTTAGTGTGCCCTTGATTTAACTGTGACCATTCACATGAGATCAGGTCTAGAATTTTTTATTTGTGGTGTCATATCGCTAACTCAAATCATTTTGGAGTTTGGAGCATTTTGGACTTTTGTCTTAGGGATGTTCACCTTGTATATTGTTTGGCATTTTTTTTATAAATAAGATAATTTTAAAGAGAAAAGAAAACATGCAATATGATTATCTTAGTCTTTGCCTTGGAGAAATCCAAACTTCAACAAGGACTGAGATGCAAGTTGTTTATTTGGGAGGTGAATTCATGAAGCAAAAATGGAGAAGTGAGATAGGGAAGGTGGCAACTCCGATAGAAAGGAATGTGACTGAAATAATTGCTTGAGGAATAGGTCAGACATTGTATCCATCCCTCCCTATCCTCAGGGATACCCTCTTGGTTACATATTTCTAATACTTTTGGTGTGTGCTACATGTATGCAGAGCAAACTGCCAATACATTGGCGAAGGTCCTAGAAGAGAAATGAAGGCAGAAGTAGATCTCTGCACAGAAATGTCCAGCACAGTTGTTTGCCTTTTTTTTTTTTTTTTTTTTTTTTTTTTTTTTTTTTTTTTTTTTTTTTTTTTTTTTTTTTTTTTTTTTTTTTTTTTTTTTTTTTTTTTTTTTTTTTTTTTTTTTGTAGATAGGCCTTACTCTGTAATCCAAGCTGGTCCTGAACTTGCTGTGTGGCCCAGGCTGTCCTTGAATATGTGACAATTCTCCTGCTGTAGCCTCCCAGTGCTGGAGTTACAAGCACAGGCATACACCACCACACCTAGCATATGTGGTACCAGAGAATTGAACCCAGGGCCTTGCACTTGCTAGGCAATCACTACAACTGCTGAGCTATGCCCCTAGCTTGCTTTTTCATTTGTTTGCTTGATTGTATTGGGGCTCCGACCAGGGGCCTTTTGCATGCTGGCAAAGTGCTCTAGCTTAGAGCTACATTCCCAGCCTCTTTTAAAAATCGTTATTTTGAGATGAGTTCTCTCTAAGTTGCCCAAGCTGGTCTTAAAATTGGAATCCTAATCTTCTCCAGTAGCTGGAATTACCACTGGGATTATGTGTGCCACCCCTGCCTGGTTCTCATCATAGTTATGACTGAAATGAGAGAGTGGGACTGTGGGATAAGACTGGGGCACCAGGTGCATCTGCTGCAATGGCCAGAGAGTGGATACTGAGGCACCCCTTGGACCAAACAGGAAGGTAGGGATGATAGATAACCACAAGGGTGTAAGCTTCTGAGATGGATGGGGCTGTGAACTTACCTGGTAGGTAGAAGTCTTGATTCAAAAAGAAACTTGAAAACATCTTGCTTAGTGAAGTGAGTCAGAAGCAGAAGGTGAAACATCGAATGGTCTCTCTGATATGAGAGACCCACATCACAACTATCTCATGAAACTTAAAGTGACAAACAAAGTGAACCAGAGGGGGAGAGTGGGGAGGGATGGATGGGTGGGTAGGGAGAGGGACAAAAGGAGAGCAGGAAAATCCTTGTCACCTTGACAAGATACGTATGTGCACAAAATGCTCAACTTCATTGTAAACCTTAAATTTTGCACTTATACATATCAATAAAATGGGAAAAAAGAAAATTATCACTTTATTGAGGTAGGAGTATGATTAGATTAGTGGGGATAAAGAAAGACTTAAGCCAGCAAAGACACAAGTACATGAATGCAAGTAGCTTTTGGCTGGGCAAGTTGGTGCACAAAGATGGCTCGCCGGGAAACCAGGTAGCGGTCAGATGTACAGTAGGTATGCTAGCAGAGTTTGGTACTTGAGGGAAGAAGTGGAACTAGGACAAACACTGAGGAATTTACCTAAAAGTGACATGATTCATAAGGAGTTCTGTTCAATTGAGATGGCTGGAAACACAAGTCTCAAAGTGACATTGTGGTCAATTCTAGAGGAATTAGTGGGATAAGAGGAAAAGGGTATATCTGTGGTTGCAGAATATTGAAATACAGTTCTCTCTAGAAGGTAATGCTACATGGGCCACAGATATGTGACTCTAGATAAAGGCAATCCACAGCTGGAATTATCGGGTTCTAACAGACTTAAACTCACAACCCTGTCTCATCCTTCCAAGTAGCTGGTATTACAGGTGTATATACCATAGTGTCTGGCTTGATTTGGTTTCTTGACTGTCTCTTGACTGTTGTCTTCCCGTTTCTCCACTGCCACTTCAAGCTTAGGTCTCTGCAGACAACTGCAGTCGTCTTCTATCCAGTCACTGCCTCAAGTCGTGATTCTTGTAACCCCCTTTCCACAAAGCTGCCACTGTAGCGGTTCTACAAGTGTATCTGTCATGCTACTCCCCTTCTTGAGGTAACTCTTGATCATTGTTTATTAATCAGTTTTCTATCCCCAGTTTTGACCATCTATCATCATTTCTGAGATGAGTTGGCCTCTCTTCTCTTTCCAAGGCACTTTTTCTCACCTGTGCTACATTAGCCACAATATCCTATAATCACCTCTTTGGATCTGGGAAGCATGTCTTAGTTGACTTTCTGTAGTGTTCATTATAGTTTTTGAAATAAAGATGGTCTCACATATTAATATAAGATAATGAAGCCACCTGTCTCTCAATGATGTTGTAAACAAGCCTTTCCCCCGTGCTGTTTTTTTCAGTAGTTTTCCCCTTCTGTTTTATGATAATAGGTCCTTCATGGTGAGTGCTGACTCGTGACCTGCTTTCAAAATTCGCAGGACTCAATTCCTGATTCTGTTGGTGGGGTATAGTTAGTATAGATGGTACCTGAGGAACACAGCATGGCTTTGCATGTCTCAAAACACCACTCTCAATCTTCAACATATGACTCTTTTAAAATATCACCTTTACATAATTTGCTTAAGACAGTATTATTAGTAATTTCTTTTGCAATATTCATAAAACTTGTGTTCTTGGGAGTACACAAATTGAACATCCCTAATCCTGTCACCATAAATGCTCCAAAATCTGAGCATGTGCCGATAGGATACTCAAAAAACGTTTGGATTTTAGGACATTTCAGATTTTTGGATAAGAGTTGCTTGACCCGCAAAGCCTGTGCAGGTATTCCAAAGCTGGAAAAAATTGACACCTAAACACTTCTAGTACTAAGCCTTTGCTTAAAGGACACTCACCCAGTAACGTGTTAGGTAGCTGCTACTTGCTATGACATCAAGCTACCACCCTTCGCCTTGCATAGCACAAGATTCTATAGGGACCAAATAGAGGACAGTGCCCCTTCTTCTGAGGGAGAGTGATAGAGAAGGCCTAGAGCAGTGTTCTTGAAGTGTGTTCCATGGTGTGGCAACATCAGTTTGGAATGAGTTAGAAATGCAAATTCTCAGGCCCCAACCCAGACTCACTGATTCAGAAACTGTGGGGTTGAGGTTCAGCAGTCTGTTTTATAGCAAGTGTTCTAGACAATTCGGATGCATGCTATAGACTGGGAATGTTTGAGAAGGGTACGCACGCATACATAATCACCCACACACAAGAGCATCCGGTCAGGATGCCAGAATGCCAACCCCAGTCATGGCTTAGCTTCACAATTTGGACAATGCTCCCATGTCCACTACTTATTAATCAATTAGGAACATCTGCCTTGGTTGGGAGTTGAAAAAGGGGATGTGAGTTTCACCTGCCAGTTTTAAGGTTATGCTACCTGGCTTACCTGGATCTCTGACAGAATCCAGGCTTTAAATAAATTCAATAAATAAATACTTGAGGTGTTGGCCTACCATTATTCTCTTAACTAGAGCTACTGGAACTTTCATTTGAATCTGAATCTCCTGGGGAGTTTATTAATACATACGTTAAGAGTGGAGTCTACATTCTGTGTTTCTTCCAGTTCCCTGCTGCTGGTGGTGGTCCTTAGACCACAATTTTCAAAACAAAATTTCTAAACATTTTATTTTTTATTTTATTTTAATATTTTTAGAGACAGTAAAATCATGATGTGGCCCAGGCTGGCCTTGAGCTCATGGGTTCAAGGGTTCCCCTTGCCTCACCCTTTCAAGTAGCTGGGACTACAGGTCCATGCCACATGTCCAGCTTAAACTTTATCCATCTTACTTTTATGAGTCTCTGACAAGATATTCTCCACAAACGAAGACCACATATTTTACTGCTTTACACAGAAAAGTACTGAAAGAAATGCCATCCCATCAAACCATCTGAAAGGCAAGAGTTTCAGTGTTCTTTCCCTGCAGTACTCCGCGGCTGCTCCCCGGCCCCCTCCTTTCATCGGATCTGCACAGTAGCACCTTCAGAAACCCTGGGAACCATCTACCTTTATTTCTTCATGTTCTGTCTGTTATTTCCAGCATTTAATTCAGCATCAGGTGGGAGCCAAGATGGTAAACGGCACTTGGTGAATGATGTCTTTCCCTTTTCTCCGCTCGCTTTTGAATAAAATCTACTTGCTGCCAATTACCGTTTCCAAGCAGGCTTAGAAATGTCGCTGAAATCAGGCAAGCAGTACTCTAGACCCTCTTCTACCTGGG
Organism: Ctenodactylus gundi; assembly: GCA_004027205.1. Taxonomy (NCBI): domain Eukaryota; kingdom Metazoa; phylum Chordata; class Mammalia; order Rodentia; family Ctenodactylidae; genus Ctenodactylus; species Ctenodactylus gundi. The sequence goes on along the minus strand of PVKB01006360.1, from coordinate 13,265 downwards.
ATGGATTTTCTTGTATTATAACAAAAAATAATAAAAGCTACCTCATATTCTCTTCTCAAACCTTCCTTTGCTTCTACATGTTTCTTTTTTCCCTGGGGTTGCTTAAGTCATTCTATTAGATCTTTCCTTAAAAAAAAATGCTCTGTCACCATGGAGTACAGCCAGTCGCAGCACTGGCAAAGAAAATCCTCTTTGCATCAAGAAACAACAAACACAATCCTTGTGCTATTGATGCTATTATTTTTCTTCCCCTAAAATTGTAACTTATCAAGCATGTCACACAACGGATTTATTTTTTTGTTTTCTTTCTTCCCCGTCCTTACCACCTCTCTTTTCTTTTCTCCCTTCTCTTCTTCTCTTCCTCTTCTCTGTCTCCCCTCCCCTTCTTCTTTTGCCTCTTTCCCCTCTACTTTCTTGCTCTCTATCACTGTTCTGGAATGTACAGCTGTTACCAAAATTTCTCTGCCAATCAGGTTGAAGGGGATGCATGTGTCTGAGGTCTGGCGTGAAATCACCTGATAGCAAGCTCAATGAAGTCTTAAAGGCGTTATTTCAGGCTCCCTGTTTGGTATCCATGCTGCAAATGAAAGTTTCAGTTGTTTGTTTTAAATTAATGAATTGTTCTTTGCCAACGACCTGAAATCCAATACTTGTAGCTAGAACATAGAGTTTCCATTAATGTGGAACAAACGCAATATGTTTAAGGTAGCAGCATGTTTATTGCTTTTCATCGGAAGGGATTGGGTAATGAGGTGGGACAAGCAGCATCTGCCAATTCTGTTTGCAGCTCACATCCCATGAGGTGAGGCCAAGTGGCTCTGTCCGAAGGAAGGGTTCAGATATCATTTAGCCTTGCATGCATCACCTGCAATGTCTTATGGATGTGATGCAAGTGCGGGTTGTAGCTTTCCTAGGAAACCAATGTTAAGCCTTTTGGAGATGTGTGGGATGTGCCTGACATCAGTCTCAGTTCATCCAAGCACTTCCATCAGGGCCAAAGCTCATAAGCTCTTTGGTGCTATTTTATTAATATAACAGAAAAGTAACAAGCAGCTGTCGTATGTGCTCAGTGCCATGTCTTCCCATAGTGGGCTTTCTGGAAGGAGCCTTCCCCATGAGTTGCCCTCTCCTCTCACTCCCCTGGCTGTGCTTTCTCTGGCTAGGCTTATTGGAAGCACTGGCCAATACTTTTCTGATTTTATGTGGCTTCAGATGTATCCTCCGCTGACTACAGAAATCACGTTTTAGAATTATCTACTATCTAGTCACAGGTCGACTCAAAGCAACACATAGGCAAAGAATTTATCCAATGTACAGATGTCCCTTAGCTTGTGATGGAGTTATATTTTGATAAATTCATCATAAATTGAAAATATCCTAAGTTGAAAATGCATCTCACACATCTAACCTACCGTACATCCTAGCTTGGTAACACAGTAGACTGTCAAGTGTCATAGGGCTGGCCATAAGCAGTGGCTCACTGCCACTGCCCATCATTATAGGACAGGATTGGGCTACATATTGCCAGCCCAGGAAAAGACCAAAATGTAAAGGATAAAACTGAGGGCAGTAGCATGTGCTTGTAGTTCTGGTTATGTGGGAAGCTGGGGCCACAGCATTTCTTGAGAGCATAGGTTTGAGATCAGTCTGGAAAATATATTGAGAACCCAAATAAAAATTTTTGAAGGATGGTTTCTACTGGGTTTGTATTACTTTTACATCATTGTGAAGTCAGAAAATTATAAGTGAGACCATCCTAAGTTTGATCCACCTGTACAAGCCTTAGGTTCTTCTCATCTATTTTATTTGGTTCCTTTGGAAATAGGTATGCCTTGAAATGTTTTATACATGGTAGCCTGGCCTCAGTGCACACTTGATATAAATGAATTTTTCTGTATGTATGCTGTAAAGTGGGGATGGATGCGTATGAGGTAACTTTGATATGATTCCAAACATTTACATATTATCCTACATGAACGGCATGATTTTCCATGACAAGAACTTTTAGGGTGTCCTTTTCTTTCTCACATGTGACATCAGATTTATATTTGAGCAATTAACTTCAACTACTGGACTTCAAAATATAGATAAACCTGAGAGTTTAACCGATGCTTTATATACTCAGTTGCTTCTCTGATATTTTCAGCCCAAGCTGCAACAGAGACACATTCTTTCAGCCTTTGAGCTGTTGCCTTTCCTGCCAGCATGGGCACTACCTTATAGCATTGAAAGACCTTCCCTGTCACCTTGGAACTCTGCTGTGTGACCAGCCATCTATCCCAAGAAACTGCCTGTTAATAAAAATAACAAAACCAAAAAAAGGTACTCAAATTTCAAGTAGAATTTACATATTATAGAGGCCTACTTTCATCTTCATTGGGCCACTGGAACTTAATACTAGAATCTTTTCCAGTAAAGTAAGAAACACTGCAGCAGCATAAGATGGAAGCAGCCTGAAATCTGCTATCCCATAGGAAAGTCTCAATCTGGACACACACCCACTGTGTTTAAATCTCTTCTTGTTGTATGTAGTCACTAATTGGAGATGATTAAAGTATAATTTCACAGATACATGATTCTAGTATTTAAAGAGTCAGTATTTTGGATACTAGGTGACCCTGTATGCAACTGGGTTTATGGAAAAATTCTGTTTTTCTGCCTAAACTGTAGTTGTAGCAAGGTAGTTAAGAAATAGTATGAGCACGAGAATAAGACTACCTGGTTCCAAATTCTGGCACTGGCCAGGTTTTTTTGTCTCAGTCTTTATGACTGGATTTCTTATCTGTAAAGTAGATTTAATGTAGAAAAGGAAAAAACTTTGCTCTCTTAAGGTGATTAGCTGGGACCTGCAAATTAAACTGACAAGAGACATAACAATGTGAAAAAAGGCTTACTGTGCACACACAGGAGATTTTCAGAAAAGAAATAAAAACTCAAAGAAATAGTTAGGCTTGGGTGTCTATATACCATTTTAACAAAGGGTAATTAACTGTGGAGAAGTGACTAGACAAAGAAAATGGTTTTGAGATTATAGGGACAGTGGATTGTGAAGGGTAAATATTTTGGAGAAACTACTGAAAGATAAGAGTTATTTAATAAGGTTTTTTTATGTAGACTACAGCCAGTGTAATATCCAACGTTATCTCGGTGATTGAATAATTGTCTTCTTCTTTCTCGTATTGGGGCGGGGGGGGGGGCATCTTCACAAAAGAAAATTTATGTCCTGCTTTTAGGAAGAAAAGGCAGGCCTCTTGTGCATGCTGTTACCTAATTGCCTTTAGCTCAAAAATAATCCTTATGCCAAAGGGGTGTATTTAAGGAGGCATATTCAGACACACTTCCATGTAATGTCTAAAGAGTAAGAAACACATAGGGTTGTTTTAAGAATTTAATATAGGAAACATTTTATAAATGTTATTTTTTTCAGTGAAACAGAGGCCCAGGCTCTGAAGTACATACATGTTCTTTAGGAAATCCTGGAGAATTGAAGAGCCTTCTCAGCAAAAGACTCACAGAATCAAAGGTGGGCAAAGTCTGGCTTCAATGAAGATCCTTCATTCATCAAAAGGCTTAAAGCTACTTGGTGGTGAGAGGGTGTGGCTGGTAGTTACAAGGGGGTAATCTTGGCAGATGAGAATTCTTCATTAATCTCTAATGGCCGTACATCCTACTGCAACGACAGCATCTAGTCATGCCTATCTTCTAAAGACTTCCACCCGTAACAAAGCTGATCAAGCTAATGGTCAGCGTCAGCCACAGGCATATTTGGTTTTCTTCATAGTCCTCTGTTTTGCACTCCAATCCTTCTCTTTATGGATGTCAAACACATGCTTTGTGAAGCTGAAATCGTTTAGAGGCCTTTTCTAGTTGGCTGATGACTAAATCCAGCTAACATGGTACACTAAGGCTGGCTGAGATGTTAACAAGGGTTAATGGATTAGTTTCACCCTGCCTTGGCAAGAGTTAATGTAGTTAACTGTTCACTAAATTATGTGATGGCATAGTTTTTCCATTCTTTTGCATCTGACCATTCTTGCTGACCTCCTGTAATTCTCAAAATGGCCAGCATGAGTCATTTATTTGAGTTAATAGACTAGTGTGTAGCCTGAAAGTTAAGTGCCTAAGCAAGAAGGTGCTAGAATAAGGAGCTCTTAACGAGAGTCCTTGTTCAGGCAAAAGTTAACAAACTGAATTTCCATGGACATGGATCAAGGTGGAAAGAAAACACAGAAAATGTCACCTTTATTTCTAAGTAGATATTTTTCCACCCCCTCAGCTCATTGTTCTCAGAGCAGCGTATTTATGTTGGATCTGGAACATTTGCAAAGTACCTTGCTTATTCCAGGGCATATTTTCTTATGAAATGAGTGGAATAACTAAGAACAACTTATTAACTGAACTGTTAAAAATGAAGTCTGTTTTATATGGTATTTTGGAATATCTTTTAAAGATCTTTTTTTGGTATGCTATGCTTCAGACTTACTCTTTCTTCTGCATGTGTTATCCACCTAGGTATGTCTAAAAACTCATGATTCTGAATGCTTATTCAATAAATCAAATTCTTGGATATTTTAAAAGAAACCCCAGGTTTGGGTCCAGATGCTGGACTAGGTAAATTGTCCAGTTATAGTTTGTCTTGAAATTATCTTCTCAGGAGTGGTTTTGTTACTGAAATAAATGGAGACCACATGGATGGGAGCAAGCGAAGGCTGTTTGTTCAGAGCTTGCTGTGGCAAAGGAGTCAGCTGCCGTCATCTGTGTCTTAGCAGAGACTCAAAGGCAGGTAGAGGAAGGAGAAGGCTTTATGCTGAAAAAGGGATGTGTCATGGCTGCCCCTATTAGAGCTTGTTGGTGTGGGACGACTGAAGACAGGAAAACTAGAGTGGTGCTTTCTTTGTGATAGGTCAGTGGTGCATATCTGGCTCTTACTGATGGGTCTTCAGTTGGAAAGAGGGACAACAAAAATGGGAAAACTGTCCTTTATTGATCAAAATCTTGGACAATTTGGGACTGGTTACTACCAGTGTTATTGTTTGATATCCTGACTTGTTATTAGAAGCAGCCGCCAGGCTTTCTACAATTCTAACTTGGAGAGTCAGCCTGGCTTCCTGGACTGGTTGTAGATTATGGGTTGGTTGCTTCAGTTTGTGAGTTGGAGTTTTATTTTTTTATATAGTCTGGTCAGTGTCCATTTGTACAGTCTCTCAGTTGACACAGTGCTTGCCTATTTTATGAATGAAGTTGTCTGATACCTGGGGGTTTTCATAGATCCTGCATATGCTTTCAAAAGCAGTTCCTTTGATAAATGTTGCGGTAGGTGCTGTGCTATGTTGACAAGATCCACCTTCAATACTTAACTTACCAGCTGCTCTGTTGTCTCTGGGGATTTTCCTCTGCTAAAGAAGCTGCGTTATCCAAGGCAATGCCTTTCAATAGTAAGCTACTATCTAGAAACTGGTCCCTGCAGGGGGCATAAAGGCCCTCCTCAGCTCAGTGTAGCATAACTGTGAAGGACCGTCCCAGTTTTAGGAATTCTATTAAAGATTTTGAGTGAGGTGGCATTAGCAGCTCAACTTCTCCCTCTGCCCAATTGTACTTTTCTTTTTGTTCCCTTGAATTTAGATCCTCAGAGCAGTACACAATAAAGTTCCTGTTTGTTAATTGCCATCACAGAGTCTCTGCTTCCCATGGGTTTTTTTTACCTGTAACAATTCCTCTTTAAATTACCCTAATTTAAGTCCACCATCTGTTTCCTGCTGGGACCCTGACTGGCACAGGATATTCCATTTACTGTTTATCCCATTAAGTGAAGTTTCCTGATTCACGATAGGATTTTTTTCATTTGTTTGTTTTTCAGATAGACCAGGGAATTTGGGCTTATTCTCATTGTACGAATATGATGTGTTTAACTTGCTTTTTAATCCCCCCCCCCCTTTTTTTGGTTTGTTATATTTATCCTACCCCCACCCTAACACACACATGGTGTCCCACGTGTTTATCTAGGATATGGAACTTAGTGGAAGCAAGGTAGGTTCTATACAGAAAAGGACAGATGCAGCATCACTTGCTTTGAACTTGCGCTCAGGCTGTCACAGCCAGGGTGCCCTGAGAGGGTATGGAATTGACAAAGCAGCCTGTTTGTTGCTATGCTACACGCCTTCTATACTGCGCCTTACATAATTCTCTGGAAGAACGTACGCCAAGATCAACAGTTCAGTTCGTGGCAATTTTCCCCAAGACTAGACTCCCCTGGCTCTTGATTTGAGTTCAGCACCTCCAAGACATCACACAGAAGAAAGCTGGGTCAGTACTCAGGTGTCAGGGAAAAATATGTCCACATCTGACATTCTTGTCCTCTGGTAAGATACTCTTTTTTTCCTGCAAAGTTCCTCTGGATGATAAACAGAATTATAGCGAGATGGCCTAGGTTCAAACGCTCTTTTTTGTTCTTTACTTATTCTGTGGCCTTAAAAATGTACTTAATTTCTCCATGTCTCAGTTTTCTCATTTATCAGATGAAGAAAGTTATGAAGCCTGCCAAACACTGAGTATCCTATTACTATCATAGTGTCAGCCTCATTAGTTACCATGTAGAATTTTTAAATTCGTATATAGTTTGATGTCCCAGTGTTTTCTTTTTATTTTTTTCTTTAAGAAAGAAAAAAAAAAGAAAAGCAAGGACAAAAGACATTCTGACCTCAATAGCCTTTACCTCTATTTTCTTCTAGTGTATTTCTCTTAATTAAAAAGTTGTTATGAGAAAAATATAAAAAGTTCCAAAGCAATAAACATATTGCTTCTTCCCTGTCTGCTAGATAAAATTTTGATATTCATAACATATTAGAGTACTATATGCTAATAAGAAAGACAAAGAACCCAAGAGATAAGGGCAAAAAATACATAAAGGCCATTTCCAGAAGAAACATAAGTACTCAATAAATGCATGAAAACATGAGTAACCTTACTAATAACACAGAAAATTCAAATGGAAACAAAAATAAGATCCCTCAACACCTATTATTTTGGCAAAACTTGAAGGAAATGAATGACCCAGATTCTTGCATTGCCCACTCTCCCCATCTCTCGCCCTGTGCCTCCTCCAGGGTTTGGAAGCCTTACATCTTATATCCATGCTGATGCCTGCTATTAAGATGAAACTTTTTTTGTCAGTATCTGGAATTACAAGACATAAAATGTATTTAGTCTGCTTTCATTTTCCTTTGTTGTTGTATACAACTTTTTATTTAAGTTGTAAATTGACTTTAGTTCTATATACTTATAGAATATAGAGTGACTCTATGATGTATGAATACGATGTGTTGTAATTAAATCAGGTTAATTCATCTATCCCTCAAATACTTATTTTTATGGTGTGAATATGAATTTGGAAATCTACAATATATTGCTTACTGTATTTACGATGCTGTGTAATATATCTTTTAAAAAAACCTATTTTCTCTCATGAGTTGAGGTTTTGCGCTCTTTGACCATCATGTCCCTCAGCCTCTGGTAACCGCTGTTCTTTTCTCTACTTCTTTGAATTCCATTGTTTTAGACTGTACATTTAAAAGAACCTATGATATTTGTCCTTCTGTGCCTGGCTTATTTCTCACAGCATAATATCCTGTAGGTTCATTTATGCTTGTTATGTTTGCATCTGGGATATCTGCCCAACGCCTCATGTTTGGAAGGTATTCTTCGATCACGGGAGTTAATCCATCCACTTTCTGTGTGGTAACAGCTAACCTTATGAATTACATTCTTATTTTTCTTTTCTCATGTGGACTTGTGGGTGAGGTGATGTTAAAGAATCTCAACAAAGATATAGAAAAAAGAACTTTTGGCAAATATACCAATAAAAGGCCCTGCTGAGCCGAGAGAAGAGGCATTGAGATTTGGCCACTGCAGCCCATTGTAGGAGTGGGAAGCTGAGCTAACGAGTGGTGATTTCAGTGATGAAGTGACTAAGACACAGAAAATTAAATATGCTAAATATTACATGTTTTCACTGATTTGGGACACCCAGAGCACAGGCCTTCTATAGAACCCAATGGATGTGATAGTGGGAGTTACAGGGTTGGGGGGGGGGGGTGGGAGGATTAAAAATTTGGAAAAGATTGTCAAGTTGATATATATGTGCACCAAACACTCAGTTTAGTTATAGACCTTACATATCCCATATATATTAATGAAAAATGTGGGGGAAAATCTTTCCTTCCCCCCTCAAAAAAAGAGGTAGAGGTTGGCCAGAAGGGGAGATTTCCTGGGGTTTGACCTGGAAAGGGCAGATCACTGGGACATGAGCTGGACAGGTGTATGTACTTTTCCTCCCTCTTGGCTTCCTGTCCTACCATGCTGTGAACAGCTTCTCTCTGGCTACGCCTCTGCCATGTGCTTCCACCATTGCCAGCCTCCTTCTGAAAGTGAGCTAAACTAAACCTTGCATTTCTTAAGTTGTAAGTGTTGGGTCTTACATCCTAGCAATGAAAAAGTAGCTAAGACAGAGATTGGTACTGGAGAAAAATTTTTTTTTCTCAGAGTTTCAGTGTATCTCAGTCTATTCATGCGTGGGGCTGGAAATGGTGGTGGAACATGGCAGAGGCCTATACCAAGAGAAGCTGTTCACAGCATGCAGGACAGGAAACTGAGAAAGTGGGGGGGAAAAGGCAGAGCTAGCATATATCCGTCTGGGTCATATTCTGGTGACCCAACCCTTCTGGCAAGGCCCCACCTCCTATAGCAGAGAAAGTCAATGGATTAATATCCATAATTGAATGATCTTTCAAACACGAGGCTTTTGGGGGAACATTCCAGATTCACACTGGAACATTCTGCCCCAGCTTCCAAAAGACTCTTGTATGTAGTCCATCTCTAAAAATAGCCAAAGTCTTAACAGTTACGGCATTACTAAAAAGTCCAAGCCCAAAGTCTCCTCTCAGACCCAAGGCAAACTCTTAGCTGTGGGCCCTGTGAAAAATGAAGAAAGATAAACACTTCAACATATAATGCCACAGGGTGAATATTCCCATTTCAAAAGGGAGGAATAGAAGGTTAGATAGGAATTGGACCAAAGCAAGAATGAAAGCCATGCAAGCACCAAATTCTGTAGTTCTATTAAATCTTGTAGCTCTGTGTCCAGCACAGCATCTGGCATAAACTGTGGTGAGATGTGAGCTCAAGAGGCTTTGGGCAGCCCAGCTTCTATGACATTGCCTCTGGCTACAAGCTCCATAGATTCTCTCCGGGGCTGGCTTCACTCACAGGGCACACTGCCAGGCCTCCAAGGCCTTCTTCTGGCATCTTGGTGAAGCATTTTGGACTCCACAACTATTGTGTTCTGCATGCCTGTGAAACCAGCACCATGCGCATGATGCAAAGGTTTGCCCTTGGCTCAGGCACAAGTATTTCCCCCTTGGTCCATGGCTGCAGCAGCCTCTACCTAAGTGCACTCTGGGTGGCCGAACTCTGGTGAATGCTTCCCTTTTGGACCCTAGAGGATGCCCTGGGGTACTCCTATCAGAGGAAAGCATTTTACCTTTACTCTCTTGAGTGTATAAAGACTAGGTTCTTAAAGATTCCTGAGATGCCTTAAAGGCATCTTTCCTATAGTCCTGATTTCAAATAGTTGGCTTTTTAAAAAATGCTAATCTCTTCAACGACCACATGATCTTTTACTGCAACTTTGCAGTGTCTTTCATTCTGGTAAAACTGTAGACTTTTTCGCCTTTTCCCTTTGCCATTTTCTCCTGTTTTTCAATATAGAGCTGGTGAAAAGCTGCAAACAGTACCCATGTGACAGCCTGAATACTGGGCTGCCTTGAAAATTTCTCTGCCATTTTATGCTGTACACCACTTTTAATCTCAGTGTCAGACAAAGTCTTAGGAGAAGGACAAAATGCTGACATACTTTTAGCCAGAGGGTAGCTCATATGGTTTCTAGACTGTCAGTTGGGTTCTTCCTATTTGAAACCTCTTGAGCTTATTCTTTACAACCCAGACTTCTGTCAGCCTTCTGGTCTTCTGAGCTTTGACCAAAAGCTCAGCTTACAGTCTTCTAAGGCTTCTGTTATGGCTTGAATCTGGAATGTCCCCCAGAAGCCTCATGTATTTGGATGTTGTAGACTGTCTATGGATTCTGTTTGCTGTTTAGAGGTGGGGCCTACCTGGAAGGGGCAGATACTTGGGGCTTGCCCTTTCTCACTCACTTGATTTTCTGTTGCCACAAAATGAACATCTTTTCTCTAGCCAAGACTCTGCCATGTGCTTCCACTGTTGCCAGCTGTGCATGGACTGAGAACTTCTGAAACCATGAGTTAAAATAAACCTTTCCTCCTTTAACTTTTAGATGTTGGGTATTGTGTTCTAGAAAAAGTAACTGAGACAATGTTGTTCCAAATGACCAAATTTCATCCTTTTGCAAAAAAGCCAAATAGTATATTTTGTGTATATAACTATACTTTTTTTAACCATTCAATTTTTTTTTTTTAAGATAGGGCCTCAATCTGTAGTCCAGGCTGGTCTGAAGTCACCATGTAGTCCAGATTGGTCTTGAACTCATGGCAATCATTTTGCCTCAGCCTCCCAAGTGCTGGGATTATACGTGTGCACCACCATGCCTGTCTTATGTGGTACTGGGGCATTAAACCTAGGGCCCTGAACTTGCTAGGCAAACACTTTAAATGCCGAGCTATATCCCAGTCCCTGCATTCATCTGTTGATGGACACCTAGATTGACTCTGTGACACTGTGGTATTGTAAATAGTGCTCTGTTATAGGAAAACAGACATTTCTTCAGAATACTGATTTCAAATCTTGGGTGAACACCCAGAAGTGGAATTGCTGGTACCTATAGTAGTCTATATTCAAGAATCTAAGTCTATACTAAGTCTATATTGAAGAATCTCCACATTTTTCTTCATAGTGGCTTTCCTAATTTACATTTCTACTAATAGCATGCAAGGTTCCTTTTTCCCCACATATTTACCAAAACTTATCTTTCATCATTTTAATAATAGCTTTTCTGATGTGTAGGTGCTATAGTTTGGATCTTGAGTGTCTCCCAAAAGCCTCATGTATTTGGAACTGTTATTTGAAGGTAGGGCTTGGCCAGATTGTGTCAACTTGTTGGGGCTGGAGTACCCAGGGCATAGCTTTCAGGTGTTTGTTATTGACTTATGGACCAGGAAGTAATGGAGAGGTACCCACCCTGGGTGTAGGGGGCCCAACTGGTAGCTTGATGTAAATAAAGGAAGGAAGAAGAAATATTACAGGGAATTCCTGGGAAAGCTCTGCCTTGCTTGAGTCTCCTGCCTTACTTGGCTTCTGTCTGTAATGGTGTGAGCTCCACACTCTGCCATGTGCTTCCACCATTGCCAGGTGCCCATGAACAGACTATGTGAGACCTTCTGAAACTGTGAGCTAAATAAATCTTTCCTCCCTCCAGTCATGGAGATGGGGTATATTGCCACTGCAGTGAGTAACTGTGAAAACTGTGAGCTAAATAAAATTTTCCTCCCTTAAGTTGTGGATATCATGGGTTTTTTTCTACTGCAACTAGAGGGTAACTAAGACAGTAGGAGAGTATATCTTTTTGTGATTTTAATTTGTATTTCCATAGTGTTTTCTGATTTTGAACATTTTTATGTCTTTTAAGATGTTTATTGAGGTCTTTTGACTATTTTTAATCATGTTGCTATTTTATTTCTATGGAGTGAAGTTACTTACATATTTTGGTTATTTGCTTTTATTTTCTTTTTAGTCTTCCCACATCTTTTTGTTGAGTTCATTAGTAACCTAGACTGTCAAGCAGTACCTTAGTTGAAAAGAGATTACCTGCGTTAAGGCACTGCTTCTCATTTCATACACAGCCTTACGTTTTTCGCAGCTCATTCTCGTCTAGCTGTTGTGTGCTCACCCATTTCTCAGAGGTTCCCCCCATTCCTAGATGACCCTTGTCTCTGTCTTCCGGGTCGTGGCCGTTGGGCCTTTTCATTTCCTTGTTTTTGTGCATTTCATAAGAGGGACACCCATCTGTCGCCTTTTGTGCTTGGTCCATTTCACTGAGCGGTGTTGACTCAAGGCGGCCCATTTTCATTCAGATTCTTTCCTATCTGTCTTTCCTGATGGCTGCGGAGTCTTCCACTGTGTATAAGTAGCATGTCTTCTTTAAGCATTGCTCGCTAAATGGGCAGGTAGATTGTTTCCAGGAGTCGACTTCATGAATTGCATTGCTCTCATTGTCGATATGCCTGTGACTTTTGGGTATGTTGACTTTATTTCTTCTGGGAACACGACCAAGAGGGAAGTAGCTGGATCCAGTGGATTTTCTGATCTCAATTTTCTAAGGAACCTCCGGAGTGATTCCCATCATGGTTGTACCGCATTGCCCTCCCACCAACAGGGGAATAGCGTCTTTTCTTGGCCCCCTTGCCAAGAATTGTCGTTTTTGCAGTTCTCAATGTACACTATTCTCGCTAGCGTCACGTGAATTCTCAACATTGTTGGGACTTGCGTGTTTTTGATGGCCAGTGGTGAATACTTTGGCACGTGCTTGTAGGCCCTTCCTTCTTTAGAGAAGCGGCTTTCTTTTTCATCTGCCCACTCCTTAATGGGCTTATTTATTTTGGAGGGCTGTATGCTTTTGAGCGTTTTGTACATTGTAGATACTGATCCTGCATCTGAAGTACTGTTGGTGAATATCTGCTTCTGCTCCGTGTGTTGTCCTTTTACCTTGTTGATTGCTCCTTTGGCTGTGCAGAAGCTTTGGGGTTGATACAGTGCTCTTGGAGTCTTGCTGAGATTTCTTGTGCATTTGGGGATCTGTCCAGAAAGTCATTTTCTGTCCTGGTGTCTTCTAGGGTTTTACCTCTTTGGTCGGCCCATTTCTTCTTTGTTTTTTAAATTAATGTACGGTGTTTCAATTTATTTGGATTTGAGTCGAGAGTGTGGTTATGGATAAGGATATTCCATTCCTGCATGTGAAGATCTTGTTGGCTTGGTACCATAAGTTGAAAATGTTTTTTTTTTTTTTTTTAATTTGGTCCATTTGTTCAATGATGTTATTTGAAGTTCCCTGGTATGACTGTATTGGGGTCCACTTGACACTTCCTGTCTGGTAGTTGGTGTCGTACGAAGCACTGGATGCCTCTCTGTTTGTAATCCTGAACTCTTTCTGTTGGATTGATTCTTCTAATCGGTACATAGTGTCCACCTTTTTCTCTTCAGACCTGTTTTGAGATCCGCTGTGCCTTGGAAAAGAATAATAC